>SDVV010016460.1:0-14242 GCA_016164225.1 Gammarus roeselii
CCGTGTACTCGGCACAAAGGTGAGCTATAATGATGATTTAGCTCCACCGTGTACTCGGCACAAAGGTGAGCTATAATGATGATTTAGCGCCACCGTGTACTCGGCACAAAGGTGAGCTATAATGATGATTTAGCTCCACCGTGTACTCGGCACAAAGGTGAGCTGTACCATGATCCATAATTTTTCTTTAGAGTTTGTGAATATCTATTCTTTCAACAGGGAGGGTTTGCACGAACTCTCTAACGAGTGTCAACACGAGGATTTTATATCCATATCGATGTATAGACTGACATAGGGTTTGTAATTCAACTTTCAACAATTCTCATGGATAACGCTTTGAAATTGCTGGAAAAAATGACCACTTAATACAAGAGTTGTGTAGGAACACAATTAAAGGAAGAAATATCACTACAAAGTTGAGATAATACTAAAAAAAATCATCATTTTCTTTGTAAATGGTTAACCATCTTCGAGGTTTCTTTCGCTACGGCACAGGGACGGAAGAATATTTGATGATGGTTTAAAGCGAAGAAACGAACAATGCAACTTCAACCTGGAAATCAATTCGAAATAATGTTCCTATGGCTCACTCGCCGGATAAAGCTTCAAAATGTAGGTGTTTCGGGAATAGAATATCTGGAAAAATCAATCGAATTTGTGATGAAAAAATCATTGTTAACCATTTTTTTTCGTTTAGTTTCCATTCGCTTCTGAACAAAAGCTTGCGTTTTGAATTCATTTTCAGATAATTTTCTTTTCGTTCGCCACTATTTGATCGACGGTGTTGAGGATAGAGGTGCAGTTAGTGAAGAAGTGTACACAGTCACGACGGTGTTGAGGATAGAGGTGCAGTTAGTGAAGAAGTGTACCCAGTCATGACGGTGTTGAGAATAGAGGTGCAGTTAGTAAAGAAGTGTACCCAGTCACGACGGTGTTGAGGATAGAGGTGCAGTTACTGAAGAAGTGTACCCAGTCATGACTGTGTTGAGAATAGAGGTGCAGTTAGTAAAGAAGTGTACCCAGTCACGACGGTGTTGAGGATAGAGCTGCAGTTAGTGAAGAAGTGTACACAGTCACGACGGTGTTGAGGATAGAGGTGCAGTTAGTGAAGAAGTGTACCCAGTCACGACGGTGTTGAGAATAGAGGTGCAGTTAGTAAAGAATTGTACCCAGTCACGACGGTGTTGAGGATAGAGGTGCAGTTAGTGAAGAAGTGTACCCAGTCACGACGGTGTTGAGGATAGAGGTGCAGTTAGTAAAAAAGTGTACCCAGTCACGACGGTGTTGAGGATAGAGGTGCAGTTAGTAAAGAAGTGTACCCAGTCACGACTGTTTCCCTTCAACAAGCTAGAATTGCTTGAGAGGGGAACAGATGCCAAATCATCAGCGTGGGCAGGAATCCCGCTTCCAGTTCTTCACATCTAGCTCTGACACATTTTAGAGCTAGATCGTGGTAGGAGTCCCGCTTCCAGTTCTTCACGGCTAGCCCTGACACATTTCAGAGCTAGATCGTGGTAGGAGTCCCGCTTCCAGTTCTTCACGGCTAGCCCTGACACATTTCAGAGCTAGATCGTGGTAGGAGTCCCGCTTCCAGTTCTTCACGGCTAGCCCTGACACATTTCAGAGCTAGATCGTGGTAGGAGTCCCGCTTCCAGTTCTTCACGGCTAGCCCTGACATATTTCAGAGCTAGATCGTGGTAGGAGTCCCACTTCCAGTTCTTCACGGCTAGCCCTGACACATTTCAGAGCTAGATCGTGGTGAAGAAACTACCGAGATGCTAATGCTTGAATCGGTATTTAGAAATGGCAAATTCACGAACATGGAGAACGTGCCGGAGAGAAAAATGCCAGTGGTGCACAAAGGCGGTGGCGATTTTTCACCCTTGATCTTTCAGGACCAAATCGCGTTGGGACTCCCGTGGAAAACAGAAACGACTATTCCTTCTACTTTCAGGTCTAAAATGCCCTGTCGTTACATCCGCTGGTCTATCGGTGTTCAAAATGCCAAGAATTCTCCAACAACTGTTTCATTTCTACATAGTTATGACTCAACTGAATCAACAACCCTGTGCAGGGACACCGTGAGATTTTTTTCTTCATTCCCTTTATGACATACCAAAATCGTGCCTGCTTCCGCTGGCGTCTGCGCTGCTTGTGAAATGCCGCGACAGAATTCTGAGGCTGTGCTAGAATTGCATGGATTTCGACGTTTTGTGTCTTAAATTATGAAACAACAATATAGGCACAGCTGCATGTCTGATTTTACAGATTTTTAATCGAACTCTGCCCGTAATGTTTTTTCAATGTTACTTGTATTGAAATAATATTTCAACTTACATAGAACTGGTAAATTATCCATGGAGGTTTTTGATTACGTTTGTCTGAGATTGTGCTGGGCGCGCGTTCTGGTTCACATAATTGGCAAGAACCGAAAGAGATCGAACGAAAAATGAATAAAGGTTGTAGTTCAATCACTTGAATCATAAGGTTGTAGTTACATCACCTGAATCATAAGGTTGTAGTTCAATCACTTAAATCATAAGGTTGTAGTTCAATCACTTGAATCATAAGGTTGTAGTTCCATCACTTGAATCATAAGGTTGTAGTTCAATCACTTAAATCATAAAGTTGTAGTTCCATCACTTGACTCATAAAGTTGTAGTTCCATCACTTGACTCATAAAGTTGTAGCTCCATCACTTGAATCATAAGGTTGTAGTTCCATCACCTGAATCATAAGGCTGTAGTTCCATCACCAGGATCATGAGGTTGTAGCTCCATCACTTGAATCATAAGGTTGTAGTTCCATCACCTGAATCATAAGGCTGTAGTTCCATCACTTGAATCATAAGGTTGTAGTTCCATCACTTGAATCATAAGGCTGTAGTTCCATCACCAGGATCATGAGGTTGTAGCTCCATCACCTGAATCATAAGGCTGTAGTTCCATCACCAGGATCATGAGGTTGTAGCTCCATCACTTGAATCATAAGGTTGTAGTTCCATCACCTGAATCATAAGGTTGTAGTTCCATCACCTGAATCATAAGGCTGTAGTTCCATCACCAGGATCATGAGGCTGTAGTTCCATCACCTGTATCATAAGGCTGTAGTTCCATCTCCTGAATCATAAGGCTGTAGTTCCATCACCTGAATCATAAGGCTGTAGTTCCATCACCTGAATCATAAGGCTGTAGTTCCATCACCTGAATCATAAGGCTGCAGTTCTATCACCAGGATCATGAGGTTAAAGCTGTTATAGGATTAAGCAAGTCTTCACCATTCGTCACTGTAAACTTGATAACATAAGAAGTTTGACTTGTAGGCAGTATCTTTATCTTTCATTGATTGCGACAGGTCCGTGGAGAGCTGTAAATAAAGGGGATTACAGTGTGACGCCGCAGCCTTAGGGTTCAGTCTTGTCGTCCTGATAAGTCGATAGGTATTCCCAGGGTTAAGGCAAATGGAATGGTCTCGAAATGAGATCCCAGGGCATTCCTACTAGAGCAGGCTGAAACATAGCAGGGTTCAGTCATGTCGTCCTGATGAGTCGTTAGGTATTCCCAGGGTTAAGGCAAATGGAATGGTCTCGAAATGAGATCCCAGGGCATTCCTACTAGAGCAGGCTGAAACCAACTAACCTGGAACTGAGGATGGCTTGAGAAGTATCAATGTGCTGACGGCAACTTATGAGGTCGTCTTTTGTTCTTTTGAGCAAGCAGCAAATGATATACATTAGCATTATACAATTTGTTCACTAATCAAGTTTCACAGAATCCATTTTGTGATCATCTAACAGGGTCCAGATCCGTGTTATAGAATTACCTTAGTGTTCAAACAGACGTAATTAACTTACTCGACTGTCCAGACTGACGTAATTAACTTACTCTACTGTTCAGACTGACGTAATTAACGTACTCTACTGTTCAGACTGGCGTAATTAACTTACTTTACTGTTCAAACAGACGTAATTAACTTACTATACTGCTCAGACTGACGTAATTAACTTACTATACTGTTCAGACTGACGTAATTAACTTACTCTACTGTTCAGACTGGCGTAATTAACTTACTCTACTGTTCAGACGGGCGTTATTAACTTACTCTACTGTTCAGACTGACGTAATTAACTTACTCTACTGTTCAGACTGGCGTAATTAACTTACTCTACTGTTCAGACTGACGTAATTAACTTACTCTACTGTTGAAGCAAACATTCTACCGTCACGAAATTCCAAATTAACTTCGTGTTTGAAAAGTAATATTTTTGTCTTCATTAAAGATGAAGCAATAACGAATTCTCTTGGCTTTTTCGCCGTCAACGCATCATCATCGTACAAGACTTGCGCCTCTACGCAAGTCTTGTATGACATCTAATTTAGGAGCAGGTCCTCAAGTATTTGGACTTGTGGTGCGCACGTCGCGCACGGAAAGCTCCTTGCCGCTTCGTTGACCTTGTCATTGTGTTTGTATTTACGCGACGCTACTTTTTGTCATATCTCTGTTGACATGAACGCGATTGAAGCGTCGGTGATTCATCTTGAACGTAAGTATGTGAAATGGCGAACACATCATCGTGCTCAATGTGCGTATGCAAACGAAGAAATGGTTGTCGTCCAACAGTTAAAAAAAAATGAAAGGTATTTCTGTGTCAACATACCTGCCCAATCGAATATATGTCAACAAATCAGAGCGAATAATAATGTTTTCTGTTTGATTTAAGACTTCAATCTCTAACAAACTTTCTTTCGACATGTAGCTACGATCCGCAATACATGTTTAATGTGGACTTCAATAATTGTATTTATTGTTGTCTTTCCTCATACAAGTTAGCTATATTAATGCAATGTTGAGATGCGGTAGGGGGCTGACGCTATCGATCATTTCCACTGTGGACAAGCTTGAGATATCGTCGCCCGCTTGCCGATGTTTGGAAAGGTGTTGTAGGGATCTTCATTCACGGGTTGTTGTTGTGTCTGATGACCCAAACCATTGCTTCTCATCGAGACGAGGTGTCGAGTGTCTTCTGAGTGTATTGAAGGCGTCGATGTGATGTGGTCTTATCGCCTTGAGGGTCGCACGTGAGATCGTTCGTGCAACCTCCAGAAAGCCGCGCCGTAGGGGCAGCGCTAATTGCTTCACTCCTCAGTACACTTTTTTTTCATCTAAACTACACATTGATTTAGTTGAATGATTTGGTTTATGTTTCAGGAAGAGCCATCCCTCCAGTCGTCCCATCGTGACAACGGTGGATCCTTTGAAGTCTTAAAATCCCTCGTGACGACAGCCTCGGCGGCTTCTCTTACCTACTGTTTAGACCAGTCCCATCCTGTGTCCGTGTCCACATCGCTCGACTCCACCATCTACTCCCATAACGCCTGGGTACCGACTTCAGGGAACCTTTCCTCCATTACGACTTTTGAAGAGCCCTTGTCTATCACGACCTCCGGAGAACCTTCCTTTTTGACCTCCGGAGAGCCTTCCTTTTTGACCTCCGGAGATCCTTCCTTTTTGACCTCCGGAGATCCTTCCTTTTTGACCTCCGGAGAGCCTACCCACTCAACCTCCGGGGAGCCTATAAACTCGACCGCCTTGAAACCCCTCTTCACGACCATAAACACCGGCCAAGGAGCCTTGAAGCAATGTTTGGTGTGTGATTACAGAACAGATCGGCTGAGCAACATCAAGGACCACGTAATGAGGCACTCTGGTGCCAAGCCATTTGCTTGCTCGTTCTGCAGCTTCCGGTGTTCACACAAGCCATACCTTAAGGTCCACCTTCGCATCCACACCGGGGAGAAACCGTACCAGTGTCCTTGCTGTGACTACCGCGCAGCACAGCGGAGCAATGTCAAGGCTCATTACTTGGCAGCTCACCCAGGTGAGCTGCTGGCGTGTAGTAGATCACTCTGGTGAGCTGTGAAACGGCGCATCTCTTGACAGCACACCCAGGTGAGCTGCTGGCGTTTAGTAGATCACCCTGGTGAGCTGTGAAACGGCGCATCTCTTGGCAGCACATCAAGGTAGCCTGATAGCGCTTGGTAGCACGCACACTCAGGGGAGATGTGGACTGGCGCACCTCATGGCAGCACACTCAGGTGAGATGTAGATAGGCGCACCTCGCGGCAGCACACTCAGGTGAGATGTAGATAGGCGCACCTCACGGCAGCACACTCAGGTGAGATGTGGATAGGCACACCTCACGACAGCACACTCCGGTGAGATATGGTTAGGCGCACCTCACGGCAGCACACTCAGGTGAGATATGGATAGGTGCACCTCACGGCAGCACACTCAGGTGAGATGTGGATAGGCGCACCTCACGGCAGCACACTCAGGTGAGATGTGGATAGGCGCACCTCGCGGCAGCACACTCAGGTGAGATATGGATAGGCGCACCTCACGGCAGCACACTTAGGTGAGATGTGGATAGGCGCACCTCACGGCAGCACACTTAGGTGAGATGTGGATAGGCGCACCTCATACCAGCACACTCAGGTGAGCTGATGACGCGTAGTCGCACACCCAGATGGGCTGATGACGTGTGGTAGCATACTCGGATGAGATGATGGTGCATGGTAGCACAACCTGGTGAGCTGATGGCACATGGTAGCACACCCAGATAAGCTGTGCAAAATTGTTTCTCTTGGCGGCTAACCCAGGTGAGCTATTGATGCATAGCAGGACTCCTAGGGGAGCTGATATTGCAGGGTAGCACACCCAGATAAGCTGTTGAAATGTGCGGTTTTAGGTGGCACACCCAGGTGAGCTGACACGTCACCCACTCCATCGCCATCTCTTCTGAGGTTTCACACAACAGTCCAAATCACACTCTTCACACACCCCCCCCCCTCTCGTACACGTCATTGATATTGGAAATGCCTCCGACACAGTTCCTAGACACGTCATCATAAATAAAAAATTCAGTATGCAAATCCATACAAATTACAAGAATTGACTTGCTTATTTCCTCTGGCAGATATATCCTACAGTCTACATTAACACGCCCTCACGAACCCGTGACGTCCCCATTGGTGTCCCTCAGGGCTCCGTCCGCTTCCCTTTACTATTCAACGTCTTAATGCACGGCTTGCTCACACCAATACGAAGGAACACCTACATCAGGTCAGGTCATATGCGGATGTCCCTACAATAATCAGACAACATCACAAGCACAAGTCCGCAGCAACACACCTCTAGCAGTATCTGAACTCTCTCGAAGTCTGGCTGCAAAAAAACAGAATAGGTTTGACCGCAAACATGTCATCCCTGACATGGTCAACACAAGACAACAATAAACAGCGCGTTCACTATCATGTCGCACTCATCAACACTCCCATACCCCACAGTCCCACCACCACAATCCTTGGATACTACAAGATATCCATTTCAACACGGTCAAAAAATTTATCAGACCAATCGTTTTCTGCTCAAACGCTGCCTGGTCAACTGACGTACTCCTCTGCCCATTACCTCCCTACGGAGAATACAGACTACGGCCAAGCGCACCCATTCCTCATCTGTATGAGGAAACCAAAGTTTTCCCTACCAAACATCATTTTGATATGAGAGGGAAACATTTTTTTAACATGATTGCGGACCCGGCCTATCCCTGCCATCACCTAGTGCACCCATGTCAAACCTACCGTAATATACATAACACACCGGCTGCACAGTTTTACTCCCTTTACACAACCGTTCGCCAGCCTATAAACTCATCTAAGCATTAAGAGATACACTCACTCTGTAGCTCTTCTTGTGCTGACTGACTATCGAGCCAACATGGTCCTACTGAGTCACCTGACACAGGTAGACGGTGAGGAGTTGATGTTGCCAAAGGGTTTACCTGCCGAAGCGGGGATGAGGCATCACATGGCTCCTAAGTCATATCAACATTGACTAGGGAAAACTTCCTCCCGATCTGTGCCCGCAGTGCCGAGGCGCGCTCGATACAGTCGAGCACATCATGGCGTCGTTCATAATCTATGGCAGCGTCCGCGGTAGAAGATCAATATCTCAGATGTGGGGGATTAATATAAGGGCCTGCACCAGTCGTAACATTCCCAACATGCACATGTCGATGAGCGTGCGGACTTCTCAGCAGTGCGCCGGCCGCGGCTCTTAGACGTTCTACTTCAGAACTAATAGTCTTAATATCCAGAGGCAACCTAGCTTGGGTCAAAAGGCTTGTTGTTGTTCTCTTACACCTGTAAACACTTCTAAACTGCAGGAGGAGCTGGGGTTGAGCAACAACAACAACACATTTCGTGCTGTCAACATAGAAATTCACGACTGCTTCTACCAATTCTCACGTACTCCATAGCAAAATAACACCCTCTACAACGATTCCATGCAGACCAATAACTTATTTTTTCCCTTGGCAAGGTACTTCTCACAGACTAGCCTCACTGCAATGTCTGATCTGCCCACCCTCGCCAACCGCTCCATCCGAACTGTCTCGAATCTTCTTGATAGCACTCATTTGTACAGTTATACCCCACACACTCTAAACTAATACCTCTTGAGTGACTGCATCAATTTTTATCTCCTTTGCCCTAATACAGTGACATAATTCAAGTACCGCGCTAGTAAATCTGCACTACGCTCGATACAAAACAAGATCTAGCAGCCTCACCAACCATACAATTTCTGTTAATCAAACTCTCTTATGGCCCCGGGCGCCACCTCGTCCATGTCAGGGGCTTCCATTGCTTTCATTATTTCAACCGCTTCTTTCACTTCTTCCATAGTAATCCCCGCAACAATTCTTACTCCAAAAACTGGTATCCGTGCACCACCACCCTCGGCAACAAAAAATGTCAACCAATTTGACATCCTCAACATTCAACTATTCATCAAAATATTTCACCCACCTTTTCCGTACATCACCATTGCGTTCCTGGTAGAAATATAAGTGGAGAAAACCTGATAGATCTTTGCATGAAGCAGGGGCTGGTCGTCGTTAACAGCCTGTTCAAGAAGCGAGATATCCACAAGTACACATGAGTAAGGAGGGCCCATGGTGCAGTGGTGGAGAGAGCGCTGATGGATTTTGTGCTGATTTCGAGGAGAGTGGTGGATAGGCGGTTGGATGTGCGAGAGTCATGGGTGGAAAGGGAATTAAAGAGTGGGAGAAGGGAGAGAGGTAGTAAAAATGAGTGAACTAAATGTGAAATGCAGAGCTGATGAGTTCCAGCTGACGTTCAGGGAGGAATACGACAACGTGAGAGGGCAGGACCTGCAAGATGTGGAGAAAGAATGGCAAACGTTCAGAGATACCTTGTTGAGATGTTCGACAAATGTGTGTGGTGTGCGCTGTGTGGGCGGGTGCAGACGGAGGGGCTGCGAGTGGTGGAACAAGGAGGTCAAACTCGGTGGCGCAAAAAATATAAGCTTTTGAGGTGTGGCTGCAAGCAAAGTTGGTGGTGGCCTATGCCAACTATAAAGAGAAGAGTAAAAAGGTAAAACGAGTGGTGAGGAGAGCTAAAAATGGCGCTGATGCCAGGTGGGCAGACAGTTGTGCCAGAATTTTGAGAAGAACAAATAGATGCTCTGGAAAGGGGTTAAGAGGGTGAGAAAGCGAGAGACCGGAAAGGAGGAGGCGATGAAAGATGAAAACGCTCAGTTTTTGACGGAAAGTGGTGGTGTCGAGGATGACAGAGAGGCTGACATTGTTGCTGTGGGTAGTGGTGCACGGATGACGGTTTTTGGAGCGAGACTTATTGCGGACATAACTAGTAAAGAGGTGCAGGATGCGGTAGAGCTGATGAAAGCAGGGAAAGCCCCGGTTTGGATGCTGTTGCGAGCGAGTGCATGAAAAAGGGTGGAGTAACGATTGTCGGATGGCTGGTGAGGCTGCTGAATCTGTGTTTCGTAGCGGGCGTGGTGCCGATTGGGTGGCGCAGTGCTTGCGTTGTTCCGCTCTACAAGAGCAAGGGAGATGAACGTGAGCGCTGCAACTAGAGAGGTATCAGTTTATTATGTTTAGTTGAAAAGTTGTACGGGCGAGTGCTGATCAAAATGATTACAATTGGAGAGTAACAGTGTGGCTTAAGGAGTGGTAGAGGGTGTGTCGATCAGATTTTTGCAGTAAGACAAGTCTGTGAGAAGTGCTTTGCAAAGGGAAAGGATGTGTTCTGGGCCTGTGGAGGGTGTTGCGTTAGTTTGGAGCGGGTGGAAATCTGTTGAAAGCAGTTCAGAGTTTTTTATGTTGACAACAGAGCATGTGTCAGAGTGGGAAGCGAGGCGAGTGATTGGTTTACTGTGAAAGGGGGACTGAGACAAGGCTGCGTTATGTCTCCCTTGCTGTTCAATCTCTACATGGATGAAGTGGTCAGGGAAGTGAACGCGATTGTATTGGGTCGTAGTTTTCAGCTGTTGGAAACGAATAGACGGAGTTAGCAGTTGAGCCAGTTACTGTTTGTGGATGATACAACACTGGTGGCAGATTCAGAGGAGAAGCTGTGTAGTCTAGTATCGGAGTTTGGTAGAGTCTGTGAGTGGAGGAAGCTTCGAGTGAACGTGGGTAAAAGTAAAGTATTGTGATGCTCGAGGAATGTCGATGCGAGTGGAATTAGTGTCTTACAAAATGTAGAGTTATTAGAGGAAGTTCAGTGTTTCAAATATCTGGACTCCTATGTGGAGAAGACTAAACTTGTGGAAACTGAAGTGAATTCGCAAGTGAAATAAGGGTGTAAAGTGTTGGGTGCACTGAAGAGTGTAATAAGCTATAGGACGTTGGTGATGGAAGCATAGAGAGGGCTGTATGAGGGTGTAGTTGACCCAACTGTGCTCTGCGGGCTAAAACTTGGGAGGTGAGAGCAGAAAAGAGAAGAAAGTGGAATGTCTTCGAGATGAAATGTTTGAGAAACATGACTGATGTGTGACGCTGAGAGACAGGATCAATAATGATGTGGTGCGAGCTAGAACGGGGATGCTGAAGCAGATGGGGACAGAGTTTATTCGCGGCGTGTTCTGAGATGGATCGGGCACATGGTGAAGATGGACGAAGGGAGATTGACGACAAGGGTGTTGAAGGCAGAGGCGAGTGGACGTAGGCCTTGAGGGAGACCGAAGTTTGAATGGATGGATGGTGTGGAGCAAGCGTTTGAAAGACTTAAGTGTGGAGGTAGCGAGAGAGCGTGCACTGAATAGGTGTGAGTGCTGAATGATTGTGAATGGATGATTTTTGACGCTGCCCCGATATGCTTTCCTGCCCTTGGCATCTCGTTGAGAGACGGGATGGTCGTGAGCGGCAGGGGTAAACCAGTCGCACTGTCGGACCCTGCTGCCGACACTGACCTCGGACCGCACTCATGATCCGAATGGTGTGTTGCAGGGTCTCCCAGCTGGACTCAATAGCGCCAAAGGACCAAGTTTTGTGAGAGTGTGAGAGGAGTGTGAAGTGCGCCTTGCCGTCGGCCATCCCCCTTTCTGGGGGATTTGGCCTAGTGTCTGAATCTGTACCATTCTCCAACAACCACCGTCCGTTTACATCTTCGACTTTCTTGCCCACTTTCCAGACTTTCCAAAACATCATATTTACCTCAAAATTCTCGCACAATCGTCTACCTCCCTAGCATCAACGTCCTTCTTTGTTCTCCTCACCACACGCTTCACTTCTACTTGCTTCTCTCTGTAGTTGTCATAGGCCACCACCGATCTCGCTTGCAAATACTGCTCAAAGGCCCTTCTCTTCTGGGTTACCGCCAATTTATCTCGTCGTTTCCTCACTGACAAACCATTCCTCCTCCCACGTGTCGCATGCCATAAACATTTCTTGCAAATATCAACAACGCATCTGTGAACGTCTCCCATTTTTCCTCAGCATTTCGCTGGCCTTGCTCTCTCACAGTGGCATATTCCTCCTCCAACGCCTGTTTGAGTTTCTCAGCTTCTGCTCACCACTTTAAAATTCACTCTCAATCGCTCCTCTCTTCCTCCTCTCGCTCGTTTGTTTTCCTCCCACCCTTGCTCTACTCTCGATTTTCCTTCCACCAGCAGTTATAACATTTCTCCACCTTCTTCCACAGCTTACCCACCACTCTCCTCGAAATGAACACAAAATCCTTTATCTGATCTAAAACTCCCCGAGATGATGGCTCTGAAGGGGCGATGGAAATTACATCGAACTAATAGCCGTTATCGTGACAAGAAGCAGTAAGGAGTGAGGGCCTTAGTTTTGGGATCTTGTGCCTCAAGGATCAGTCACATCAAGGATACCCTTTCTCCCTTCTTAATTCAAAACTTCTGGATAGCACAATAGTCTCCGTCTGGTGCGGTCGCTCACTCACCATGTCGAGCTTTCCATGCTAAAACTGCTTCCTGGAGTGAGTCCGCGCGCCAAAATGTTAACGTTTGACAGAATGGCTTCAACTAAGGGACCGTCAACTAAGAGACAATCCTGGGCCTTTCGATTGTCCTAAACACCAGAACTGAATGGAAGAGGAGCTTCTATGAAAAAATCTAAAAATTGAATGCCGATAATTGATAAGGTAGTTTCTTGGCCTAATTCGTCGAATCTCGCTAGATTATTAGCGTGCAAGTAACTGGGCCGAGCCACGCGCAACAAGTGCTGGAGCTTTGGGAGGGCAAATAAGTTATTCAGTAGGTTAAGAGCTTGGTGTTTCTCTATTACCCTTAGTCAAAATATCATTCGTCTTAGGTCGTCGACTTTGCCTTCAATCACGCCTGGGATAACCCTGACTGAAATCAGTGCACCGACAATAGTACAATGTTCGGTGGGCGCAGTTTTGGTATCAAGAATTACTTCGCGGAAAAGAGCCTCTGTGATCTCCATGGAGACAACGTGGATCAACTCGCATATTTTGGCCCATTATTATCCAGGCCTGTCTGGTTCAATTTTTACACAAGTTGTCAAAGCCCGTTGGCACAATATATCCAACTCTTTCCCCCAAGCGTGCATCATCCAAGTGCCAAATGCTGAACTCCGTGGCGGCCCTCCGTGAATCGGTCGACGCTGTTTGAAAGGAGGGCGGGCCCTATGGAGTCCGGCTGATGGATAAGCGTAGCAGAAAAGATTGTTTCATAACCAAAAAACAGAAACGAATTTTTGGATTATGCTTGCTAAATATGTTCCCTCACGACCTCACTCCTCTTGCTTCCTGGTCCGTAAGCACTCCTAAACGCCCATCTGTCTATACCTAACTTAACCTTCACCCACATCCATCTAGGAGACACTTCTTTCCACTCCGTAACGCAATTGGCCAACCAATCTCACAATGACAACACCACTCATCCGCGTCCCCAACCTACTTCCACTTACCACATCAAACTCACTCACGCCCTCAACCTTTCAACTTCATCTCACAGCGCCAACACGACCTACTCCCACTTGCCACATTGAACTCACACTCGCCCCTAACTTTTCAACTTCATCTCACAGCGCCCATACGTCAAACTTCTTCCTCGCAAACATCTCGCCAATCTCTCTTTTCTTTGCTTCAGTCGTACTACAGATACAGATACAGACACTAGGCCGCATCCCCCAGAAAGGGGGGTGGCCGACGGCAAGGCGCACCTCACACCCTCATACGCTCACACTCACACAACTTAGCCCTTTTGTGCTCAAGGGTCCGGCCGGTACCCCCTCAACATACACTCTGGGCCACTAGTGCAGTCCAAGGATCCGTCGTCAGCAGCAGGGCCCGAGAGTTTTCACTGGTTTACCCCCGCCGAGTCATAATGGCCGGGTCCCCCTACCCATTACCATCTCAACAGCGGGATGCCAAGGGCGGGAAAGCACATCAGAGCAGCGTCAAAATCAACGATTCACAACCATTCTCCACGCATGCTTGTTCATTGCACGCTCTCTCGCCACTTCCACATTCATGTCTCTCCTTCCCAACGCCTGCTTCACACCATCCATTCACGCACACTTCGGTTTACCTCTAGGCCTGCGACAACTCGCCTCAGTATTCATCACCCTTTTTACCAATCTCCCTTCATCCATCCTCTCCATGTGCCCGAACCATCTCAGAACACGCGAATCCACTATGTCCTCCAACTTCTTCACCATCCCTGTTCTGTTTCGAACCACGTCGTTGGTGATCAGGTCTCTCAGCGTTACTCCAGCCATGCTCCTCAAACATTTCATCTCGAATACATTCAACCTTCTTCTCTCTTCTGCTCTCACCCCCCAAGCCTCAGCTCCGTAGAGCACAGTTGGGACAACAACACCCTCATACAGCCCTCTCATTGTGGAGCACCATGTAACATGTGTTAG
>SDVV010016461.1:0-14242 GCA_016164225.1 Gammarus roeselii
GGGGGGGGGGGGGGGGGGGGGGGGGGGGGGGGGGGGGGCGGCACAATATAATGCCCAATCCTCGGGAAGCGTCTATTTTTGCAATTTGGTGCCGCCTCCTTCAGCGTCTGCTGTACAAATTGAGATGTGACTCACATTCGCCAGGTAATGATGGAGAGCTCAACGACTAGTAGACAGCTACCTCATAGTATGACACTATCTTTTGCTTTGTATAATTGCTTTCTTAGTTAAGTTTGTACGGATTTCGTTGACAACCTGATAAAAGCGCTATGAACCTTATGAAACATGTTCACAATTGAATGTGAAAAGGAAAAATAACAGCTTCATGTGCGAATCGTTGATCAACAGTTTGAGAACGAAAAAAAATAACCGAGATTAAAAGGCCGGAGATCTTCAAATGTTCGGTTACGGATTTCATTGAAATGAGGTTAGAGTCAAAAGGCAGAAAGTTTCATTCCAACATGAGGGTATCATTCGTGGCTCATGTGGAAAAAGCTACAATGCCTCATGTTGCTATTGAAGAATTCGAGGAACGTACGCTTTAGTGACCTCAAAAAGAAGAGCTGCAACCGCTTCTCATGTTCTGTTAGAGAATCATAAAAGGTGTTTCCTGTTATAGTTTGCTGAAGGAGATTGGAAAAAATGTGACAAGTCAACATTTGCACGGCCCGAGCAGCAATTGAAGCAGCAACGGCAGCGCGCCTTGGGTAAAAGATGTGAACGCTGCCAAATAAGGTGGGCGAGGCTTATTTGCGGGGACAGGTCTAAACTGCAGTTTCCAAAGAGCTGGAAATATACGAGGGGTAAGCTGACACGAGCTGTTATTGCACGACCAACCGAGTGGTTTGACCGCCACAACAAAGGGAACACAGACCACTTAATTAAAGTCCTGGATTCTATCATTAAAATGTAACGAGTTCCTTCATGAGGAGCCAAACAAAACAACCGAATTAAAGGGGACTTACGAGGCAGGCTAAACAGCGGGGCATCGGACTCGGGACCGGGCTAAGAACATTACGATCAGCTTGGGCTATTGGCCACAGCCGGGCCCCACTACTTCATAATTGATGGAGAGGGTTACACTTTATTGGTGTTGGCACGAAGAGACCCGCTATGTTGTTAGCTATTAGCAACAATTAACTTCAGTTAGACAAAGAAGATAACATCTTCAGAAAAATACAAAAGAATTCGACAGTTTTCAGCACGACTGCTTTCATATTACACACACTGACCATCGCTATCCACTGTAAAGATTTCACTTTGTTACCTCCCAACACAAAGTTTAATTGAACAAGAGAGTTGTGGCCAGCCTCATTACCTTCACAAGAGATCTCTGCAAAGGACTTCCAATGCAGATATAATCAGGCAACTGCATCGATCTTGGCTGATGCCGCCACTATTATAGGTCTGACCAAGCATGGTGGCCAGGAGGGTGTGACACAAGCACTTACTGTCGTGCTTTACTGCTAATGTCTGACCATGGCGGGACACCAGAGGCCCACATCTTTACTTTGTTAGTGTCGTGGACGCGACAGCCATGAGACACGAACTGTCTTTGGAGTCCACAAGTAGTAGTACTCCGTAAAAATGTGCTTGGTGCAACTGAGCGACATCATCGAAATTGTGCCGACAATCTGTGCCTGGTGAAGATTTCATTCAACTTGACCAAAGCTTGATATACTTCCCATTCAAAAGTGCATTTCACTCTCATGAAGGCCTAAAAAAACTTGAAAATCAGCGTTAACGAAGCGAGGCGGAACGCTCAAGAAAAAATAATGCACCGTCAGGTCAGGGACGAAAAGAGGAAAATTAATGAAGTGAAAACTGCAGTATTCCAAACGCAATACGGCACTTGGGTGTGCAATTCTCGGCTTTGTCCATCAGAAGGACTGAATCTCCAAGACACCAACGGAGCCCGGATGGCACTCTGCAAATAACGTGAAGTGAAGACTTTTTCAGTGACAAGCTGTCAAGTTATGCTGCGTTTTAGTGAACCATCACAAATACTTTCAAGGAATCATCGAGGCTGTCAGAAATGAGAAGTGCCTATGTTCTTCCTTGATTCACATGTACCCAACATAGAAGGGCGATGGCAAGAACCACAAGTTGTCAAATCAGTTTAAAACACAAGGCACAGAATCCACGTCTGTATAAGCAATAGTCTTCTATTCTCTAAAGCAGTACATTCTACGTAGAGGTTTCGAGAAATCGCTAACATCAGGAATGACTTGCAAGATTGCAAGGCTGTGCTGGAGGCGAGAAGAAGCCACAGTGAACAGGGTTGGGGAAGTCAAAGGTGACTCGTTCTCGACAACAAAAAGTGAAGAATGAGAAAATATTCATGTCAATCAAGCTAATATAGTATTGAGTTTACAAATAAAGGCATATCATCAATATTATACGATATTAGCAAAATAACGAAACAAAAGAATATTAGCAGGGTAGTGGATCACTGGAAACACTAGCAATGGACGGATCGTAGACCTTGAAAGGAATCGGAAAAACTCCATTTCACCCATCCAACAGACATGGAGGTGGCCAAGACTGTTTACCGTAATCTCATAATGATTTCAGCGTACAAAATCATTTGCACAGTAATAACGCGATCACTCAAATCTGTACTAGTTTTTTTTATCCCTTATTTACCGACATGATGTAGCAAGAGCAGTTTATACGGCCCGGGTGAACGCAATGGAATTATTGTGGACGAGATCATACTCCTGATAAG
The DNA here is from genome assembly GCA_016164225.1 of Gammarus roeselii. Taxonomy (NCBI): domain Eukaryota; kingdom Metazoa; phylum Arthropoda; class Malacostraca; order Amphipoda; family Gammaridae; genus Gammarus; species Gammarus roeselii. Next base: position 2,729 of record SDVV010016461.1, read on the forward strand.
GCGGGGATGCATCACAGGAGGGATCACACAGCTCAAGAGGACCTGAGGCCGAGCACCTCAACACACGCCCTGCTCATTACAATAAACTGTTGGACGGACGATATTATACTAGGTACGCATAAAAAAAACAATAGAGAAATGAAAATGAATATCAAAAGAAAAAATGAATACTAGTGATAACCCTTTTGAAATGAAACATTTAATTTTTTGACAAACTTTTGAGAACAACTGGAAATATTTCAAGGAGGGATTTTTTTTATACCCATTACCGATATAACATTGGCTCAACAACTAGAAGTATACACGAACAATAATGCCGTCATTCTTCACTCTACTCAATCTTATGTTGACCCCAACCATAACCTGTGTTCTCGAGAACCCTTTTACCTCGTTTCCAAAAGGGCAATATCATCTTCGAGAACCATTTTACCTCGTTTCCAAAAGGGCATTAATATCTTTGGACGCGCCAAACCTTAAAATTGGCAGGAAACGAAGATCGATCTCCGAGTGCAAGCTCGAAGCCGATGAGGCAAAGTAGGTACGTACATCAGATCTAGAAGGTAAGCGGGTGTGTTGCAGCTCCAGGCATCCATCAAACCTTGCAGATCAAAGCATCAGATAAAGAGCGAGTTGAATAAGAGAACAACATGAACAGTAGCGGGCGGGTGCTGCAATAGCAAGAGTACAAGGGTCTTCAAGTTCTCAAACGCGTTCTTTGTGTTGAAACTGGTGGCCAATATAATTAGGAGTGGGTAGTGCGTTTGAGAGTGTGAAAGTGGTCGGTATGATGGATCAGGGCCACGGACAGCTTGATGCGAGAATTAGCCAGCTAAGCTGGGAACGTTCCGCAACAACGTTGTCCGATCACTCACAAGATAAACTCTTTAAAGATTGGGCCTGAGCAACACAAAAAATATCCTATTAATAACGGCACACTGAAATTTGTTGAAGTACTTGGCTGAACATCCCAAAAAGAGCTCATATTTCTTAATAACCATACATGCATCACTAAATCTTAATTTGCTATTGAAAAATAAGTGGCAAGGGACGAAATGTTGTATTGACTTTTTTTATTAGTTTCAACTGAGAGCAACTAGTGAGCGAGGCCCTACATTATGCCCAGAGTAGCCTCCGCTCTACCTACAGGCAAGAAGTTCTGAAGAAAAAACGTCACCGAAGCACCCGTCACGAAACATTCGCCGAGCCAACCACAGGGCGGTGTTGCAATTATCCCCCAAGTCAGGGGATGAGGCTGTTTCAAAGGGTCGGCTCCACCACAACAAAGATGGACCGGCCGTGGCAACTGTTGGTAGTAACCTCGCTACCACCGCTGCATTCTCTCCCTCATAAATTGGGCCTAATTGAGGCCCGGACAGTAATGTTGATGACTGTCTCGGGATTATCAGCAGTACGATGCCGCCAAGGACAGTAGTGGTGACGGACGCATGTGCCCGATGCAATCTTTGTAATGGGGCAGAGGCGGCAGTGGAGTGGCAGCGATGGACCGCCGGGCATATTAGGCTGCATCGCTGCTATGCAACATTAAAAATTTCAAGTATCATACCTGAAAATATTCCATACTTTGTTTTTTTAACACGCATGTAATGAAACACCACCTTTATAAAAGATACTAACAAATGTTCGAGTTATGTTCTATCAAGAATTAAACTAGGGAATTGCCAAAACCGGATCGAGGGGTTCAAGATTAGTCTTCTATACGGTCGTCGAGGGGCAGACTAGACACACGACGAACGAGCGCCTCCGTACCACGAATGATTGTCGAGTCCACAATGAGACTCAGAGATTAAAGCTAACGAAGCCGGGCCTTTCTAACGACCACAGTACCGTGGCCGGGCAGGGGCGGGTGACGAGCAGTGCCATCATCCCACGGGTCTAGGCAGCGTGACGCAAGAGCATCAGACTGCAAAAACGACGACACAGCGTTTGTCCGCAAGAACGAAAGCACCAACAAACATCCGGCAAACACCTAGGAAAAGCATCTCAGGTAATGGATGACATGCAGAAATGAGTAGACTTAGGTACTTTTCTCGAAATGACGAGCTCTAAATCCCCACGACATTGCATACCATTCCGACCTGATATTACAAAGCTCTTAATCAATGTGCCTTCGTCCTCCGATTATGAAGGCAGTGGAAACACGGCACAAACTTCAGAATAGTGCGATTAGTGGTACAGGAGCGCCACACAAACAGCGAAGTGGATGCGGTCGGTAAAGCACATCGGCGTGACCTGCCATTGCCGCTGCCCCTTTCACCTGCACTAATCAGCAGTAGCGGTGGCCCCGACCAACATCACCACAATCAACTGCCACCACTAGCATCAACGGAGGTGGACGACAGCGGCGACGGATCGGCGAAGGCGTGCTTTTGTTCTCGGATAAAGAGCCCGTCAAGCATGCGAGGTCTGCAATTTGATTTGATGACGCAATGCTGACAGCCAATGCTGCTTGATGACTTCCAAGGAGAGGAGGCTATTTGGCTGGTAGGGTCCAAGGTGATCATGAAATGAAAGTTGCAGCCGACAATCACGTCACTGGCTAAGGCAAATTGTGATATTGTGCAATACATAAAGTGAACAGCCGAGGCGTCAAAAATGCTTTGCTTAACATTGAAATTTCAGCAGGTTGTTCGTCCCTGACCCACACCACCCCGAAAAATATCCACCAAGATGGCCATCCTTTACGATGATTGATAGCAGGGATACCAATCATCCCGCATATGTCCACGAAGATGACCATCCCTCAAGATTGTTGATGGCAAGGATAGCAATCATCCCGGAAGATGTCAACTAGGACGACCAATCAATCCTAAAGTTTGTCTGCAGAGATGTCAACTATCGCGTAGGATGTCCGCCGCACTGTCCGTCCTTTGCTGCCCTTAAAGCCAGGGCGACAGCTCACACCGTTCAGCGCGACGATTTGCTGACCAGCCGTAACGCAGCATCATGTAAATTACCTGGCAGATGGTGACGGATCTGCGAGGGAAAGTGGTAGCTGGCGAGGGCCAACGATGGCCATGCATCAACATCACCTCCATCAACAAGAGAAATTAGTGAGCCTCGCAAAGAACAACATTGCGGAGGACTGGTTCAGGCAGCAACAATCAAGAGAAATGCTCAACAAATATTCGAATGAATGTAGTTTTAACCACGGGAATTTGTTCTTACATTTGATTGATTATAAAGTGGAAATATCAGCAAAGTATATTAAACTATTTTTCTAATAAAATAGCAAAACAATGTTATGTTCAGCAAGATCACACTATGAACAGATAGCCGTATAGCAGGTAGCTTATACGCCTTCTACCTCTCACAAATTCAAACAAATGTCGAAAATTCGAACATCCCATCCTATCTTATCACGAATTCATAGTTCTTCAAAGCGTCAGTTTGAGGGACGAATAATAAAATGAGTAACTCACTTGATGGGCAGAAAAGATGATAACTTCAAACTTCTTAGTATAGAAGGGAGAACTTTTTTCAGTTACAGGCAAGCTAAACGTCACTGCTACTTATAAATGACGATGGCCACCCAACAGCCGACAAACAAACACGAGGCACCGAAGTCAGCGAGCAACCCCAAACCACAATCATTGAAGCCCACATGATTTCCCGCATAACACACTGATCCCTGCCCTAAAACAGGAGTAGCAACTAGCGTAATAAGCGTTCCACGATCAGATTCAGTGAGGCCCCTCGTGCAGCTATGCCACACGAGTCAATTGACCAACTTGGTACAGGAGGGTGGAAAAGGGGACGTTGGGGGGTGGTCCGAGTCGGGCAGCAAGGTGCACCGTCACCCACCATCAGGAGTGAACGGAAACACTGGGCACTGGGGAGGGGGTTACAGAAGGGGGAGAGGAGGAAACGGTGAAAAGAAGATGGCCAGGGAAACATGGATGGGGTCGACGAGTATAGGTGAAAGAGGTGAGGATCATGGCAAGAGAAATCGGTGAATGGGGTGAACGCATGACATAGATGGAAATGAACGAAGGAAGAAGAATAGTACACAAAATAATAAAGAAAAGTGCACGAATGTTATAAAAAAGTGCGGTGGCGATTGATTCGGTCGTCGGCTGACGGTGTAATTGCCATCAACTATTATTGAATGAGTGGGCAGCTTCAAAAAACCTTATGTCACTCATTCGTAAATGAATTCATTCCTTAAGAACGAAACTAAATAACGTAGGAATTCAGCAATGGTTAGATACAGACGACACAAAAATAGAACAGAGTCACCAGGAATTGTAACAACTCAAAAGTTTCCTCGACGGCACTAAACTGGCTCGAACACCCGCAAGCCCGTCCCAAGCAGGAGATGGCGGTTATAACGACCGAGAAGACAACTGAAAGGGATACGACTGTTCCAGGCAGGAGGAAGATCGCGGTTATGACGACCGAGAACACAACCCAGAGGGTTACGATCTCCGAAACACCGGACGAGCGTCGAGTCCATTGAGGCACAGAAGGAGAGGCACGAAAGATAGGTTGGCGGGGCGGGGCAGGGTGAGGGATCGGTGAGGGGAGGGTGATGACAATGATGCGGGTGGGTCCCGTCCTGCCAGGTATCGCACCACCGCTGGAGCGACGCTGGCTGGCGGAGGTACATTAACGTGCAATACCCACTTCCCGACCTGGGCATCGGTAAGAGGATTACCGTGTTACGCTGCATTGGATATGACCCAAACTTCAGACACCTCATTCAGATATTGTGTAATAAAATTGTTAGTAGCATCGATTCATGTTATTTCTATTCGTCCACAACTTCTTGAATTAAACGCGACAAAGCATGTTGAAATGCTGTTAATTGTTATTATCCTACTTGCCGAGGTGTCACCGTAAAGGAGGAGGTATTCCTACGGGTGTGACAATTAAGATGTTCCCACGTTGGGCTGTTCTGATCTCTTCCCGAAGCGGGTAAAAAGCGAGTCACATCTCTTCAAGTCCAAGACTCGACCGATGGCGTGGCCCAATAAGCCGCCTATAGCCATCCATTTACTTAGTGTGGTGCATCGAATGACGCTTACTACAGGCAAATACAATCGATGCCTGGATAAATGTTCATGTTCTCTTTCCAAACACTGGCACAACATCCGTTAAAAATTAATGCATTCAGGCAATCTGTGTTCAGTTCATGGCTTTGAAGACGCTATAATAAGTTAGGACTGGTAATGTTTGAAGTTCGTAATAACACAGGAACGATTGTTCAAAAAAATGTTCTTGAGTGTAATGTGTGTTGCAAGGACTAGTCTACACCTGACGTGTATGTTGCAAGGACTAGTCTACACCTGACGTGTATGTTGCAAGGACTAGTCTACACCTGACGTGTATGTTGCAAGAACTAGTCTACACCTGACGTGTATGTTGCAAGAACTAGTCTACACCTGACGTGTATGTTGCAAGAACTAGTCTACACCTGGCGTGTATGTTGCAAGGACTAGTCTACACCTGACGTGTATGTTGCAAGGACTAGTCTACACCTGACGTGTATGTTGCAAGGACTAGTCTACACCTGGCGTGTATGTTGCAAGAACCAGTCAACACCTGACGTGTATGTTGTAAGAACTAGTCTACACCTGGCGTGTATGTTGCAAGAACTAGTCTACACCTGACGTGTATGTTGCAAGAACTAGTCTACACCTGACGTGTATGTTGCAAGGACTAGTCTACACTTGACGTGTATGTTGCAAGGACTAGTCTACACTTGACGTGTGTGTTGCAAGGACTAGTCTACACCTGACGGGAAAGCATTGAGAATTCTAAATCAGGATTGTAGGTCCCTGACTCACAGACAACATCGAAGCAGCATCATCCACCTCTAACTCTAACCCCCCATGCAACAATGATCGGCAACCCCTACCCCTCTACTCCACAAAGGATGAGGATCCCCAGCCCCCGCTGCACGCGACTCTAATGACCGCCGGGAATCCTGCTCCTCCTCACGCGGGTCCCGACTCACTAGCCGCCAAAAAGGGGGTACGGTGGGACGCGAGGAACTGGTCGGCCGGGAATATTGCTGATACCTGGAGCCGCGACCCAATCCTTAACCAGAGATAAAAACAAGCAAGCGACCAGGACTAGTTGAGATACCCAACGCAAGTAGTTAGCATGAGTAGAGACGATACTCAACAGAAAAAGCTGATGGGAAAATGCGTTTCATCGCGGAAGAAAATAAGATACGGCACAAGCCTACAGCTAGGTACCGAACGCAGGGAGGAAAAAGAGAGGATGCCAAGCGGCCTTTTACAGGGATGTTGCCCATACCCAACAAACAATGCATACCATCTTCCCAGAGAAGTGTGAATGCCTACAATGTATGAGGTTTGTTGTCTCATACATAAAACTACAATGTATGAAACAACAAACCATCGATTCGAAAAGTAACAGTCGGATTAGCTTTACTTATAATAAAACTTGCTTCTTTAATTAGAAAGGCGTGAACGCAGAGCTTTCCTTGATGCAACACAGCATTGCAGCCTTCAGGCCGGTTATCTAGTGTGTATTTTGTGTTCTGGCGAAGGATAGGTTCCAGATAAGAGGAGACACAACAAGCGGGCGACTCTTGTCCGTGGACGGCCGGATGATTATTGCTGATTAGAATGTTGTTAGGACACCAATAGTGAGAGGAGCCATTGTTTGTCATCATTGCTTGGCGACACAGACGTCCTGAACCGAGCAGGCTACAATCGTCCTTATAACAATATCTAAGAAAGAAAAATATATGCAACCAAGCTTCGGACATCCTGATGCGAGCAGGCTACAGACGTCCTGATGCAAGCAGGCTACAGACGACCTTATGCGAACCGCCTTTATTCTCAACTTGCTGAATGTCAGATTGTCCTCAAGGGCTACTGAGCTGGCCATTCGAAAAATAAATAAAACAGTATTAATTTAGGGAACTTTATTTCCCCCTCCAATTAATCATCAGTAAAAAGAGAGCTTCTGCATGCTTTGGGTACAAGCAGGGGCTCATCAGTTCAAGGACATGCTGTCCTCAAACTGAAGGGGTGAGGCTAGGAGTTCTTTAAACCAACAGTAGAGAGCAAATTAGTTCTAACTAGGAGTGCGTCATGGAGGGAGCATAGCGAGTGAGGAGGGGGGATTGCTACCGGCCTGCGCCGGCCCACGCGCCACCGAAGCCACCGCCGGAAGTGTGCCGCCGCCCCACTATCATCAGCAGCAGAGACCGTCACCCCCACATGCTAACAGAATCCGGTGATAGTGGTTGGTTTAAAGCTCCAAGCCTTTATTTTGCATAATGGATGCATCATAACAAAACCATATCAAGGTGCTGGTGCAACACCAAGCAGCCACAAAGACTAGTGCTACGCAGCTGTCCTAGGCAACAATTGCGCACGTCCGATCTAGTCATTTTAAAGTTTGCTCAACAAGATCAGACTGAGAGCACATCCAACCAATTACCTTGCAACTCAATAGTAGCTACTGCGCGTGCCAATCCAAATTGGCGCATAGAAATGAGTGAGCTGCTCCAGTTCAACAAGGTACAGAGCATGAAGATTTTTAAAACAATCAGTGGGAAGGAACAATTCGCTAAAGTGTACGAGATAACTAATCAACGTCAATTCCTGATGACCGTGGACCTAAACCCCACCACCATCCCCAGCAGGCAGTCGACCAATAGGAGCAGAGCCCCCAACACGAGCAGCGGTAACCACGTTACCTTCAGCTGCAGCAATCATCCTCCGCGTCCGTCCGATGGAGCAAACCGCCGCCTAACAGAGAACAACGAGCGCGAGCCACCTGCTCAGGACCGCCGCCGCCACACAACACCAAGGGCGGGGGAGGGGAGCAGGCAAGGGTTGGTGCAGGGGTGTCGCACACGCCGGCGGACACCCCCGATCGAGGGGTAGCACGCAACACTCCGCAATGGACACACAAAAAACTTTATAGATTATAATCGCGAGGTACTCCGCCAAGGGGAAGAACAGAGAAAAAACAGGGGTCGGGGTGAAAGGTCCTTCCATGACGACCAACATAAGGTAGGATTCTTTTTAGAAACGTGTGGTTAGAAATTTGGACAAAAAAGCAGGTGCAATATACTGAGATAAATGTAAACTCTAAATTCATCACACCATACAACGATGGAAACCAAATCCAACTGTTGCATGCTCCTTACATTATTGTTCTATGGATTGGTATCTCAACTTGCCATACCCCAAGAGGCAGCTACTTGAAGCATCACAATTCAATTAGTAGCACCATTACCACATCACTGACAAGAAAACGAGGGTTTCTTAGAAATGACGGCATAGTTCCCTCGGAGGATCGATGCACTTGGCAGATTTCATAAGATGTAGAGAGTGGCCAGATATAACCGATCCCATGAAGCGAAGTACAAAGCTTCGCCAAATTACTTTAAAGCCTTGTTCGCGAATTATACGTTTAGTTCTATGAACATTAATTGCCAACTGTGTTTTTAAGGGATATTGTCAGGTATGTATTCCAGGTCTCCGTCATGGTTGGTGACCTGTCTGTATTCGTGTTCGTTATAAACATCTCCGTAAGAAGTGGTACAAGACATCACATTGGCGTCATAAACAACTGAACAAAAATTGGTCTCTTTCATAAACGTAACCCAATGCTACCTACCTCGACAGCCTCGCCGCTCAAAACATATAACTCTAACTCAGAAGAAATAGCGCATACAAACCTCCTCTACCACCAGTATCCGCCGACAATGCCCCCCTCTCCACCAGGCAGCCATTATTGTTCCCACGGCCAGTCTTCCTGCCACCTGCCAAATCAGTGGTGTCCCGACGCCACGCATCGGAGTGAGGAGAGCCAGTTCCGCTACACTAGCCAAGAGTTGGTCGCTCGCTCGCGCTGTGCTCGTGCCTACTTCCCAACCAAAGCAAGCATCAACTGTGGACCTACGAGTTTGTGACAGCTCGTGCCTACTTTCCAACCAAAGCAAGCATCAACTGTGGACCTACGAGTTTGTGACAGCTCGTGCCTACTTTCCAACCAATGCAGGCATCAACTGCTTACCTACGAGTTCGTGGGAGCTCGTGCCTACTTCCCAACCAAAGCAAGCATCAACTGTTTACCTACGAGTTTGTGACAGCTCGTTCCTACTTCCCAATCAAAGCAGGCATCAACTGTTTACCTCTACGAGTTCGTGAGAACTTGCGCCTCCTCCACAATCAGAGCAGGCATCAACTGTCTACCTACATGTTTGTGAGAGCTCGTGCTTACGAGTTTGCGAGAGCTCGTGCCTCCTCCCCACGCAGACATCAACTGTGTTCCTACGAGTTCGTGCCTCATTTCCATCGCAGACATGTACCTTCGTGTTCGTAAGAGCTCGTGCCTCCTCCCGAAGGTAGGCATCAACTGTGTACCTACGAGTCGTGTGAGCTCGTGCCTCCTCCCAAAGGTAGGTATCAAGTGAGAACATACGAGTCGTGTGAGCTCGTGCCTCCCCCCAGCGCAGACATCAAATGTGTACGTGCGAGTTCGTGCCTCATCTCCAACGAGGACATGTACCTACGAGTCGTGTGAGCTCGTGCCTCCTCCCAAAGGTAGGTATCAAGTGAGAACATACGAGTCGTGTGAGCTCGTGCCTCCCCCCAGCGCAGACATCAAATGTGTACCTGCGAGTTCGTGCCTCATCTCCAACGAGGACATGTACCTACGAGTCGTGTGAGCTCGTGCCTCCTCCCAAAGGTAGGTATCAAGTGAGAACATACGAGTCGTGTGAGCTCGTGCCTCCCCCCAGCGCAGACATCAAATGTGTACCTGCGAGTTCGTGCCTCATCTCCAACGAGGACATGTACCTACGAGTCGTGTGAGCTCGTGCCTCCTCCCAAAGGTAGGTATCAAGTGAGAACATACGAGTCGTGTGAGCTCGTGCCTCCCCCAGCGCAGACATCAACTGTGTCCCAACGAACTGGAAAGAACAAATGTCTGCTTGTCCGCCCTTCATACATCGTCTGCCAGTACCAGCTTGCATTTCCTGGTCGATTTTGCCTATTACTTGCAAGATTTCAAACTTCAAACCCAAAAACACCGAGTTACTCTTTGTCTGTTTTCTTCGTTGTTTTGGCGGTAATGGCCTACAAATCCATCAGGCGAGGCACTAAGATCTCTAGCTGCCTAAGTATACCCATGCGGTTGTTAGTTTAACTCAACCCGGGGGATGCGGTAAATACTGAGTTTGATGAAATAAAACAAAGCCGGCTATTTGACAACGAGGGGTTCTGCATAAACACGGGGGTAACGTTCACAGGCTAATAGAGTGTGGCTATCATATCACTAATATGAAGATTTATCAGGAGTAGATAAACAGGACCCAAGAATTATAGGAAGTCAGCAAGGGAGGTGCAAGAAAGATCAAAAACTTCCCTTACTTGAAGTTCAAAGCTGTCGAGAGCTCGATACTGATGCACGCTGTTCAGTTCACCTCAAGAAATGGCATCCATCCATCTGATGCATTAATTCTTAAACATTACACCGTCTACCCAAGAGCCACAAGGCGACGATGGCCAGCACATTACTTGAGGTAACCAGCAAATGAGCTGTCCTCATTATAGATGAGCCTAGACCACGAACACCGGACATCACAGGATGTCGCCACTGAAGGGCGCCACGGTGAAGCCTCAGCGCGGAGTGCTCACAAAAGGCATTTCCGTTCAGCCTCAGCTTCTGTCTGCTGCTCTCCTCCTTCGAGAACCAGTCACGATCAGCCTCGAGGGTTGGTAAGTCAATGTGTAGGTATACAGTCCATAGAAACACCTAGCCAACAGGCGCTGTTATGAGCTTTGAAGTGCGTTCAAAGAGTGCGTGCACAACATAGCACAAACCAATGAGCTCAACAAATGCTATGAAGTAAGGTAATAATAACTCCTAAAGAAGCAGTAGGGCAACAGAGGTTGCAATCTCAGCGACGGTTCCTAATGATGTTGTCACAATTGCCGACAGTCCCCAGACTGGCGCATTAAATTCACATAACTTCAATGCAGAACATGTAAAAAGTCTCTGAGGAAGAGGTTTCTGCAACATGCATCAAACGACACGAAGTCATTGAATGACCAATCAAATGACCATTTGAGTGACGCCAATACGCGCGTCGCAATCTCTGCGTCCAATGCAGAGTAAACAGAGGACGGTCAGGGACATTTAAGTAGCTAACAGAAGAGAGCGCATAAAATGGGAGTGCTCTGCATCGGGGGCATGACAAGCTGCGTACCGGTAACGGGATGACAGGGACAGTACCGACCAACTGACCGCTCCACTTTATTTACTGTAGGGGTGACGGCCCTTCAGACAGCGAAAAGTGCTGAATAGTGGGGGTAAACCACTTGGGGTTGGACGGACGGTCAGGCGCGTGGGAACCAGATACTCGAATCGATAACCAATCGCATTTTGAGGGTACACGGAAACTGAAATGTTACATTCATTGTCTCGACGAAGGCATCACGTTTTATACCAATTACGTCGATATCCTTTCTTCTTGTTTGTTAAACTTTGCTAATATAT
>SDVV010016462.1:0-14242 GCA_016164225.1 Gammarus roeselii
AACCAACAACATTAAAATGTTTTTTTCTTTTTTTTCCAACAATAAAAGCGGTATCATTTGGTAAAACACTGATCAGTATGTGACCTCTTAAAACATCTCATTTTCAGTAAAAGCTATTGCTATTGATGACTGCTGGCAGATGACTGCTGATAGCTTGGCAGATGACTGCTGCCAAGCTAGAATGTGGCATTTGCCAACAATGATGCTGGTTTGAACAGTTATTATGTGGCACGGGAGCGTTAAGACACAATTCCAGATAACGAATGTTTGGCTGAACACTGATACTTCCAATTTGGTTGGTTGACCTAAATTGATAAGTTAGCTCAGTCAATCTAGAGTGGTGGTTCCAAGCTCAGCAAAGGGAAATATTCGACCACCTAAATTATTACATCTTCTCATCACTATTACTAGAATACTGTTCCGCTGACCCATTACTGTGGTCGGGATAGTAGCTGCCTTTCATTCAACCAATAATTGAGGAACATCAGGCTGAGTTAAAAGTTGTATAACATTGCCAACCTAACTCAGACTGATCCAATCAATTCAGCTTATTTCTGCAGTCAAGATCATACAATTGAATCTTGCTTTATTACTCCTAAATCTAATCTGAGAATCAAGATAACAAAAACTTGAATCAAATTTTGACTTTGCCTTATTTAAATGCTGTTGGACTTTATGAATTTTGGGGAATTCAACTACTGAGACATACTTACACTGGTGAAAAGGAGCCGTCTAATCTAATCTAAATCCTGGACAAGTTAACTTCACCATAGCTGATTGAACCTCAATGAGAACCCTCACATGTGGTCTGCAGGCCATTCATTGTCTCCGGTAAGTGTGGCACTTCCCTAATGGGTTGTAAATAAGTCCACCCAAATTATTATTACAAGTAGAATTAATTAGATATCATGTGGCCCTTCCCTAGTGGGTTGTAAATAAGTCCACCTAAGTTATTATTTATAATTAGATTAATTAGTTATCATGTGGCCCTTCCCTAGTGGGTTGAAAATAAGTCCACTTCTAATTTGATTAGAGTAGTTAGTTATAATAGTTAGAGGTGACACTTCCTAAGGGATGTAAATAAGCCCACAATAAACACACATAGATTACTGACAACCAAATTAGATAAACATTGTGAGACTTCCTAGGAGAAGTAAAGTCCACTAAATTGATAGGGGCTCTGCCCAAAGACATTTGTGGGGACTATTGGTTAATATAAAGTAGTGAGGTGGAAGGATATCTTGGTTGGATAATTATTGCTGAATGATGAGTAGACAATCTATATTCATCCTATGGGATTATCAGCTGGGTTTTTATTCTATTATTGATATCTAAATACATTGTTACTATTGGCTCCCTTTAAAGGATGAACCAAGGGGATATCTGTAGGGTCATACCTTTCATGGTGATGAATCTATTTGGGATTTGATTTAGGTCAAAAATAAAAATAGTATATAATAATTTTCTGTGAATATTTACCATTGGTTGACTTAGATGCAATATGCTAGTTTACAGTTGGTAATTGTTGATGGCTATCTACCTGATGTAAAATAATATGGCTACATATACCTGTCAATATCAAACATTTACTTGGTGTTACATGTCTGCACACACACTCTCATTTGATAAGGAAGAACCCAAGCAAACAAGCAGACAGTAGTTGAAGGAAGAGGGTTTTGTGGCCTCAAAGGCACACCAAGGTATATATCTAAATCACAACGGCTAATGTATGTTCATGTGGCAAGCCATCCCGTGACAAGTGATTGATATTTTGCCATTAAATTGATCAATATTGCGCCATCAAAGCACTGCCTAGCGCTCGCTATGTCAACCAATGTTGTAGTTGCCCTCGGTGAGTGTGGGTGTTGTTGCTGCGTGGACGATTCTCTTACCTTTGCAGCCCCTTCCAGCAGCGCTACAAGCAAAGTGAGGAGCAGCAGAGCAGAAGAAGGCCAGCACAGCCGTGCATGCCAGTATAATATTAATATTTAGAACAGCTATGTTTACACAGGTATAGGAACTGGAATTAGTGTGCACCATTGGCCATGAACCATCCAGATGAATGACGAAAAAATGAATAAATTATAAAAGAGCTCTCTGTACAACAAAGAAGCATATGAAGAACCAACACATCCAGACACACACACAGACATATACACACACAGCACAACCCACCACTCAGCATCACAGCAATATATATTTGAAAGAAGAGGAGGGGGAGAGGTGGCACATCCAGCAAGTAGATCCAAAGCTAGGATACCAACATGTTACAGAAGAACCTCTCCCAACCTGAAAAAACTCAAACAGAACATCACCCAGAAACTTTACAAGCAACCCCTTGAAAGCAGCCAGGGAATCTGACTCCACCACAAAACTTGGAAGACTGTTCCACAACTGAACACATTGAGCTCCAAAGAATTTCCTCTTGATGTCTGTATGACAAGCCCGCATCTAAAGCTTGTAGGGATGGCCTTGTGTTCTTGCTTCAGGAGCCCTCCAAAAAATACCCCTGAGGTTGGCGCCACCATCAAACCTGCAGATGATCCTCCAGTATCTAATAAAGTCCACCCTGAGAAACCTTCCTCTCATAGAAAATAAGCCAAGTTGCTTCAGTCTGGAAAAGTAATCCAACTCAGCCAGACCATCCACACTTCTTGTCCATCTCCTCTGCACAGACTCAAGCAATCTCAAATCCCCAAGAAAACCCACACTCCTCACCAATGAACAATAATCCATGAGAGGCCTGATGTGCATCACTAAAAGGAACGCCATGAAGGGAGGACTACAGCAAACGGTGGATTTCAGCAAGCAGCTGTTGGTCAATCCTGAAGCCTTACCCATCACCTCCCTGACATGATGGTGGAATTTCAGTTCTACATCAACCAGTACGCCAAGGTCCCTGTAGGATTGAACAAACTTTAATGGAACCCTACTCAAATAGTACAGAGCCAGCAGATTCTCATCAGTCCACGTGGCAAACACACAAGCAAACCTCAACACTAGACACTTCTCAGAGTTCAGCCTCAAGTTCTAAGAGGAAGCAACTGTGCTACTTCTGTCCAAATCTGACTGCAGATATGACACTGTTGCCGGGGCAGTGTTTGTTGTTTTGCAGCACAATCCTTCTCTTCTAATTCTTCCATTCATCATTTGATTTGCTTATCATGCACTTCAATTAACTTGTGTTTCTGTTTGTTGCAGGAAGTAAATTATTTAAACATTGATTGCCAGTATTAACAAAGTGATTGGTTACAGAACCCACTTACTATCATTAACATTTCAACCCAGACTAATTGAAGCTGCTGCCTGGGTGAGTTGTTGTGTTAAATTAGCTGATGATTTTTTCCCTATATAGGAACCTACAATTGTGAGTATTTAACATACATTTCATACTTTTTTCCATTTTGTTTATTTATTTTATGCTTGTGATTATTCATCATATTTTTGTAACCACAGATCCATTGAAGGCAAGTAACTAATATCACCAGTATGGACCTAAATGCATGAGACTCAAATGATATGTAATATTTATTCAATTTTTCATATAGTTAATTATTATTGTTTAGGATTTTCTTTGATTGACTTTTGTAAAAACACTATTAATTAATGTTTGAAGCATGGAATTTTCATTCAGTGGATCTGCTGGATGTGCTTCCTTGATTATGATGATTTATTTATATTCTATTCATTTTTTCAATATTTGTTTTATGCTGTGTTTAAAGCTGCTATGGTATCCTTGTTCAACCACTTTACCTCTGATTTGCCTATGAAAGAATTGCCTTGTTATATTTTGATTTTGCCTACTATTGGTTAAAGCCTTATTTTTGCTTGTATTACAATGCCTGCGCTCTATGTTTAGAGTTCATCTTGGTTTATTTGGCCTTAAAGTGTCCCTTGGTTTCTCTCTAAGCTTTAGTATTAATTCAATTGTAAATTACGACCCCAGTACTCCCTGTTGGCCTCAGGAATCCATCAAGGTCAGTCATATTATTTATCGGCATCTTCATATTTTTTTCCTTGCAGTATGCTTTCTTCTCTTCGGAAGTCTGCTACGTCTGCTCATGCTCCTAAGATCATGCCCTTAATTCCATGCACCTACTCCTAAATTCCTGCTCCTAAATTCCATACTCCTAAGATCATGCCCTAAATTTGTGCTCCTAAGATTATGCTCCTAAATTCCATACTCCTAATTCCATGCTCCTAAATTCATGCTCCTACAACTAAGTCCTACTCCCAAGTCCAAAAGCTAGCCACTCACAATAGTACGCACTGGTTTGCAACCTTTCAACTGTACCACTCACCTTCATTGCAGAGTACATTTCTTTGGATCACTTTGTTTTTATTTCCCTTCAATTTCTACCATCGATACGAGACAGCCTTTGAGACACAAGGACAACGAGTTTGTCTGACCCGCAAATTGAGTAGCCCGGCTACAACACACCAGCAACTGCAGACTCATTCACCTTCTTGTACCAAAGGTTCAGCTTGTAGTTGTCAGCAAATGCTTTATAAGAACACAGCACTTCATTTGTGATGTGATTAACGTAGATCAGAAATAGCACAGGGCCCAGTACAGAACTCTGCGGCACACCACTAACCACCTCTCTCAACTATACAACACCCACCAACAGCAACCCTCAAAGAACAACCAGCCAAAAACAAACAAATCCAGCCAAGCAAAACTGGCTTAACTCCCATCTCCCTCGGCTTGTGAAGCAACACATCATGAGAAACCACGTTGAATGCCTTTGCAAAATTGAGCAGCTCAACATTCACAACCAAGCCATCATCCACCCAGTCTGAAACATCCAAATAAGCCAAGAGAAGCTGATATCCAGTAGACCAAAATTTCTGGAATCCAAACTGGTGAGGGGAGAGAATCTCATTACTCTCAAGAAATTCAACCAGACCGCAAGCGATAATCTTTTCCAAACTCTTGTAGCGCACAGAGGTCAGACTGACAGGGCGGTAGTTCAGAGGATCATACCTTGACTTACCCTTGAACAGGGGGATCACAATTGACTCCAGCCACAAGTCTGGAAGAACTTCACTAAGTAATGACCTTTGAAATAGAATTAACAAAGACTCAACAGCGCACCGGCACAACTCTTCAGAAGCTTTGGATGTAAGCTATTGGGCAGTATTGCCGACAAAGCGTCTAGAGCCAACAACACGCTAAACAGCTGAGCATGAGTGACAACTGGATCAGGCATCCCTCCATAAAGACCTGATGGTGGAGCATCAACAACAAAAATGGAAGCAAATGCATCAGAAAAAGTTTCACTCATGACCTGGGGGCCGTCAACATACTCACCACCAGCTGTGTGAAGAGGACCAATGGATAAACAACCCTTTATTTTATTGCGGATGTATGAGTGAAAGAGCTTTTGACACTCGCAAAATTGATCCACGAGATGCTCCCCATACTGAACACTACTACTCTGGATAGCAGAGGTTTGATACTGATGGTTCAAGGCGTTGAAAACGCCCATTGCCAGTACAGAACGAGAATCCCCTCTACCAAAAGAAGCTCTCACACGCTTGAAGTCCTGCCAGGCAAGAGATCCCTCTTGCATCAACTGCTGAGGTGGATGAACAGACCATGGTACGGCCTAAGCTTCACTGCAAACTGGAACATGTAGATCAACCATCCCCATCATAATGGACACCAGGTGTTTAAAACTGTTGACCAACAAGTACATAAATTCCAGCTGCCGATCAGTATCAAACAGGGACCCTGATATGGCATCATAGTTTCTCCCTATGCCAAAGGTACCTTCCTCTGTGAAAAGAGTAAACATCTTGCGCCAGTTCCACATGGAAAAGATAGTCACACACAACAGGAGAGTGCATTTAATGAGGAAATAGGAAGAGCACCTGAACACTGCTTACCCTATCCAACTCAGATGTAAGGAAAAGGTCTAAAATTGAACCACCTGCGAGTAAAGTGCTCTCAGTCACCCACTTGTCAGACCAACAGAGAGAAAAGGGTCCAAAAAGACATCCACCGGGCGTACATAGCTATACATCCAAAACATTCTCTAAGGCCAAGTCAAGGAGAGCAGGTTGAAGTCACTCAAAATTACCACCTCACGGTCAGCACAAAAGGTCAAAATCAGCTGGATGAGCCGTGAATTGCAAGCCTCATCATAAGATGGAGGCCTGTAGACAGCTTACACCTAGACATCAACATCCAACAACTGAATGCTAGCAACATTTGGACAGTCAAGTTTGTGTCGTAGTGCAAACTTCAGTAGATTTGTCTCTATATATATATTTTTCTATACCTGCATTTGAACAACGCTCATATGCCCAAGTGCATTTCACATGTTTCTTCATCCTCCTTAAAGGGTTCCTACTTCTATGGTATGGTAGTGATGGATTTCAGCAGTGCCATTGGTCATGAAACTCTCCTGGAGTGTCATTGCCTACTTTTTATAATCCACATTAGGGTTTTCTCCAGATCAGTGAATTGAAGGAGAGATTCACATATCAGTGAATTGAATGAGACTCACACATCAGTTGGTGATGAGTGAATCTCAGATGATTGCTCAGCACTGGTTGGGCATCCTTGTTTCAGCTCAAGTTGTGATCTTGTGCATAGATTCTCCTTTTGTGTAATGCATGTGTGCATGTTTTTTATGTTGTGGCTTAGTGAATCCATGTATAGTCAGTTGCCTGAGGCACAAATTTCTGTAATTTTACGCCTTATTAATATGCAATACTTAAGCAATTCTTGTGTACTTGGTGGCATTTGTGCCTCACATCCTGCTATGACCCCGGCTTTGCTGGTGTGTTGGGCAGGCTTGAGGGCATCAAGGTGGGAAATTAACATTTTATTTTTGGAATCTGCATTTGGAATCCCTTTTGAATGGCTGTGACAATCCTTTTGGTGAAAAAGCAACACTGGGGCTAGGATATATAATAAGCTGTGATGCTTTTTTCTGGTATGAGGAAATCTGTAACTAAAAAATCACATCTAGATGTCAAGAGAATGTTCACACTTATTCCAGAACTTGTAACCCCCCTGTTAACATTCTCATTGTGAAATTAGCCACAACATTGTGTAATTAGTCACAATATTATTTTCTCTTGTCATATAGCGTTGATCTGGGTGATTTCTTGCCCATTTTACAAACTTGAGAAATAACTTAAAAAGTACATAATCTAGAAACATTGTATTTACTGTGTATAGCTTCTATTATGACCATGAAGCACGTAAGTTTCTACTTTCTATCATTGCCCAAAGAAAAGTTCTTTACAAAAAAACGTGTGGCAAGCTATGCCCCCAATTGAGAGCAATTCCCTGCACCCTGCCATATAGCGTCGACCGGTGCGACTCCCCGCATTTTGCGCATACTTTGAAATAACTCAAAGTATGTGACCAAAAAAACTTTGTATCTACGGTGTGTATAGACTATTATGACAATGAAGCACTAAGTTCCAACATTCTAGCGTCAACCAAAAAAAAGTTATTACAAGAAAATATGCAGCAAGCTACGGCCCCTAATCGGGGGTGATTCCCCACACCTAACGGGCTGATTCCCCACACCCCCCATATATCAATAATTGAAATGCTAATTAAAAGTTTGAGAGTACCAATAGATAGAGCATGCCTATATTAGTACATATCAGTTGCCTGAAATGAAGATTTGTTAAATATTACATCTGACTTTTTTTTTTTGCTGGCCTTATGCTACCGACAAAATTTTTCTTCAAAAATTGCAATCTAACTTCACTTGGAGTATTGAAGTAATTTCTCCACATCCTGAACTAATTATGACCCTATAGTATCTGTAAATGAGCAAATATTATGAAAGAACAATCTTTTCAATAATTTGATGTAACAAGTGAAAAATATTTTTCAATTTATAGGAAACTTATTGCATTAACATGAATACAAGTCATGCTAGGTAAGGTATTGTTATCTTGATATGAAACTATGATGAAAAATATCGTTCCTGGGCGTTGAACATAAGTTAACACTAAGGCCTAGACTTGTCACCATGTGTTATAAACATCGGGTCATTAAAAAATTAGTTATGCATTTTGAAATTAGCTGTGGTGTCATTACTGTGGGTCATTTACTTCCAGATGTCATATGTGTGTAGAATTGCATTTAATTACTTTTAATTGGAGAAAAACAAGATATTTAATAACAAATAGGTGCGATCATTTTTTCATCTGGGGTGATTCCGTGCAGTTGTATATTTGTAAATATCACCAAAAGTTTACATTTCTTCCCAAAATCCTTCTCTCACAACGGACTGCAACATATTCCGAGTATCACCACCAAATTTGGCCCTAATCCAATGGAAACTCTAGCCACAGCAGCAAAGTTTGTGGAATGATTTTTCCGGAATCAAAATTATTGGGAACCTGAAAAACACATCTTCACTTTGGCGATTTTTCATGAATTCTGTGCGCTCATCGAATTTTGACAAGTAGCTGATACTTACTAACAAAAACCTGTTTTTCAAGTCCCGTAGTCGAACATTGTGATTTCCAATGTTTTGGTGCCCAAAAGAGGGGTTCGAGGAGTCACCCCGGGTTCTCAACCGCGGGGAGTCACCCTGGTTGACGTCATCAATAATTGAAATGAAAGTTAAAAATTTGAAAGTACCTATAGAATGATCATGCCTATATTAGTATATAAGTTTATTTAAATAAAATATTGCGTATAGTCAAATGGGGGAAGAAGAAAAAAAGTTGCGGAAATTTGTCTCCGCTCCGTTGTAATTGAGATAGTTTAAATCTGATTGTACCATCATAGTGTGCCTTATATAGTAGTATGAACCATGTGAAACTTTTTCATTCATCTTGTCTATTGAATATACGGTTTCGATTTTTGTGGTGTTTTGTTTTTACTCCTAAATGGGGCAAGAAAAGTTTCTCATGGGGCTTATGGGGCAAAAATTAATCCCTCCCAAAATCAGAAACTATTAATCATATTGTAAAATGCAAGGTAACTATGGCATGTTTCTGAATTTCATGTCTGTCTTATTAAAATATTCGAAATAAATATTGATTTCCGTGGTCACAATTAATTTTTGAAAATAGTAAGAAAAATTAGGCAGCAAATTTTCAAGAAGAGTTTTTCTGGCCTAAAAATTCAAATAGTATTACTTGAATAGAAACTTGCTGAGCATGGCATATTTCTTCATCATACATGAATGTCCTGTCAAAATACAGGCTTATAATTTTGATAATTGCAGTCACAAGGATTTTTTAGTCATTAGGTCATTCTTCCTCATAATTATTGATTTACAGGAATATTTATTGAAGGAAAGCAGAGAGTTAGGAGGTTGGAGTTCACATGTTATAAAGCACTAAAAACGGCCCCCCTCTGATTTTTCCATACATCAAATTGAAACCAAATTTTTAGAATTTTGGATCAATTTTTTTTGGTGCTTCTTCAGTTGTCTCTAGAAGAAAAAATGTTGCATAAAAAGTTGAACAAAGATTTGAAAACACTTAGAACAAACAATTAACTAGACAATATTATCAATCTCACCATGTTAAGAAATTGTGAAAAATGCTAATACTGGCCTAGGGGGGGAGGGGGATTACTTCTTGCCCCATCCTGCAGGGGATTTTTGGTTCCCCCATTTGACTACATATTTTTTTGCCCGACAAGTCTTTTTTGATGCTTTTTATCAGCAGTCAAAAGGATATTTATTCCATTTCACTGTGGGAAGCAAATTTTTTTCTTGAAAATCTGGCTATGAACTTTACTGGAATTAATTTCTCCACATTTTGATTTGATTATGAACCTGAAGTATCAGTAAGTGAGCATTTTTTTATAAAAAAAAAGTAGAGAAGGTATCATGAAAAAAGTTTGCTCCTAGGTGTCAAACAGAAGTTTACACTTAGGCCTGGACTTGTTACCATGTGATATAAACATCAGGCCATTATGAAATGCTACACATTTTGAAATTAGCTGGGGTGTCATTTTTTATGGTCATTTACTTCCAGATGACACATGTGTGGAAAACTACATTTAATTACTTAGCTACTGTACCAATGAAGAAAAACTAAAATATTTAATGGCAAAATAGGTCCGGGAATCTCCCCAATTTTTTTTTAATCTGTGGTGATCTCCTGCAGTTGTATATTTGTATATGCTTACAGAAATATAAATTTCTTTCCAGAATCCCTAAGCAACAAACTAAAACATTCCAAGCATCACCCACCAAATTTAACCACAATCCATTGGAAAATCTAACCACAGCAGCTAATTTTGCTGAACGTGTATTTCTACAAAATCAAAATATTTGAGAAATTGAAAAACACACCTTCACTGGGCAAATTTTTTAAAATTCTGTGTATCAAATTTCAACGAGTACCTGATGCTATGACCAAAACCTGCTCTTTGAAGTTCTGTAGTCCAATAGTGACATATCTGACATTTTGATGCCTAAAGGGGTAGCTAGGGGCGGCAGGGGGTATCACCCCAAATTGTTGAGGGAGAATCACCCTGGTTGACGCTAAATTGCCCAGCATTGGTTTTTGAGACAAGCTTGATGACCAAGTAAAATGTTGGCTTACAAACAGCCAATAAGAGGGCACACTCAACGGAGCTCCCTCTCCTTGGGGGTAATGTTACAAGCAATGTGCCACAATGTTGTGTGTTGGGTCCAGTTCTCTTCATAATTTTCATGAACGATCTCTATAAAAATGTGTTTTCAAACTTTAGCAAATTTGCGGACGATACCATGACACGAGGATAAGTGCCAACCAAAATTGTGTGTTTGCAGATTCAATAAGACGTAAATAAAATTGTTGATTGGTCAGAAAAGTAGCAACTGAATGCAAAATTTAATGTTGACAAATGTAACATTATGCACATAGGTCCTCATAACCTCAAGAGCAAATATGCCTGGAAAAAAAACTATTGTTGTTGCCGAAGAGATATAGCTAGGTGTCAATATGATTAACAACTTAAAAAGCAGCAAGCACCGTTAAGGTGGTGCCATAAAAGGCAACAAAATGCTAGATATGATATCCCACACTATCTCATACAACAAGGCACAGTACCTATTAAGCTACACAATGCATTTGTTAGACCACATCTCAGGTATTCTGGTCTCCATATTTTTGAAAAGATAGTTTGTACAAAGACAGATTTCATGTACCAATCCTTTTTTCACTAGAGAAGTGTCAAGTCAAAGGTGACATAATCAAGGTGTGGAATATTATGAAGGGGTAAGAAAAACGTTGACACATTTTTAATCTGGATGCAAGCAAGTGGCCAGGAATATTGGATACAAAATTGTTAAGAAGCATTTCTTACTCTACTTCACGCTCAATTTCTTCATGTACAGAGTTGTTGAGGAATGTTACAAATTTCCAGCAGATGCTGTAAACAGCCATACAATTGAAAATTTGAATCATGGCTGGACTTATTCTACATGAATTGCTGTTAAACAGTAAACCTATTTCTTGATGTTTGGCTTTCAGATGTTTACTTCAGAACTAACCTAGTTTATGCCAAAAAGCCTGTTATACACTTGTAAACACTGGTAAACTTGAAGTCAATGCTGAGAGATCTGTCTGTTCCGCTAAATCTGTGTTTGTGGCCATTGCAAGATAGTGTCATAGCTCTGTTCATAAATCACTGTCTGTCTGGCTCATCTGTTCTGCTGCATATTGTTTTAAAATCTTTGAACCTTTGTACTCTTATGTCCTTCTTGACAAGTTGACAGCTATACTTCCACACCAGGATCATATGCTAACTGCTGTTCACCAATCAGTGGGCAGACTTGAAATGGGCAAGGAAAATATTACCGTTTAACATTATTCAATTGTACCATTGGCTTTGCAGCTGACCTATGGATACCATGTTGGAATGTACTACTGGCATCCAATACAGCAGTTGGGGGTTCCTTCCATTCAATGGGAAAAAAGACTATATGTGCTGACCAATTAATTTTTTATAGCTATGTATTTTATATGTACAATGGATCAATGATAATGTCTCCTCTACTTATCAGACTAGGCCTAGAACAGCAATTCATCTAGAAGAATGGGTAAAAATAAAGTGACAAAACCGAACAAACGCAATAACCCTATCTACAAAAAAGTTACATCTAAGAGCAACATCAAGACTAAGAAGAATAAAAGCAAACCTGTCAAGACCAGTGGTGCCAAGGTGAGTTATTTGACTAAACTTTTCTAAGGATCAAGATTTTGAAAAATTTTGAAATCTGGCTATGCTTTTAGACATGATTTTCTTGTGAGCCAAAATATAGCTACTTGTAAAAATTGAATTAATTAGTTGCTACAAATCTCACTTTTGCAGTCCCCCACAGCCCCAACAGCCCCACCAACAGGGTAATGCAGGCATGGGAGGCAGTATACCTTGGCGCACCAGCAATCAAAAAGAACAACACATTGCAAAAACAGCACAGCTAGACACTGGTTGCAATGTGCTTAATAGGTCCAGGAGAAATAACACTGAATTCTGTCAACAATTGCACACAACCGTCAAAAACTCAAAATCAAATCTCCATAGGTTTCAGTAAAACTCATACAGCACCTCCCCCAACTCCTCAGCCAAGGCCCTCTTGAAGCCACAGAGGGAGTCACACTGAACCACATCAGCAGGCAGTCTGTTCCAAACCTGCATCCAACAAGAATAAAAGAATCTGCATTTATAGGACATCTGACAGCAAGGAACCACCAGCATGAAAGAATGCCCACGCCTATCAAAATTCCGAGCTCTCTCAAACAGGGCAGACAAACCTGAATCCACAGAACAATGGAGAATCTCCCAACAATTGGCCAGATTTAAACTCAACAACATCCCTCTCCTAGAAAACAACTGCATAGCTCTGAGCCACTCACCATATTCCACACCACCCAGCCCATCAATCTCCCTGGTCAGCCGTCTTGCACCGACTCCAACAGTCTCAGATCCAACAAATATCCCACATTCCACACACATGAGCAGTAGCCCAAGATGGGTCTTATGAGTAACAAACAAGGACACCAATAAGACAGAACTCTTATTGACAGTAGAGCGGAGCAGACTTGTCGCTTGGGTGGAAGCTTTTCTTACAGCACTCCTCACATGGAGATGAAACCACAGCCTTGAATCAACAAGCACTCCCAAGTCCCTGCAGGAATTGACAGGCTCCAGTGACACACCATTCTAATTATAAGCAATTTCATCACCAGTCTGCTCCAATTCAAGACCACCCTTGTAGAAGCTCCTATAGACACACTTGTTGATGTTCAATAAGAGATTTCGTGACAGTGACACACTACCAAATTCAGGCTCCTTGGCAAAGAAGACACTCAAGCAAACTGCTTGTACATCGCTTGGGAAACTCAAATAACGTTTGAAGTCATCAGCAATAGCTTTCTACTCACAAACCACACCTGCTGCAACATTATTGACTTATAGCAGAAATAAAAGCGGACCCTGCATGGACCCCTGAGGCACCTCACTTGTCGCTTCCTGAAATTTGCTGACAACTCCCCCCCATAGGAATGCACATCTTCCTTCCAATCAGAGAACTACAAATCCAGTCCAACAATCCTCCAGGAATACCCACACATCTCAACTTGTCCAACATAACAGAGTGAGGACATGAAGTGCCTTCAAGAAATCTTGGAAGACCACATCAACAACCATCCCATTGTCCCCAAAAGTGAGTTCATTGATGTAACAATGCACCTCACACTCCTCACATGCATTCACACACCAAAATTTACCTCTTCAGCTCCATCCTGGTTCCAATTTGAATGTCATTTTTGATTACTAACCTAGATAGCCTCATGATTGGCCAACACACCAGCAATTTCAGAACACAAAGCAGAACAGGAGGCACAAACACCACATCACATCAGTTGTTATACATTGGGTAACTTACATTGTTGGAATTGTTCAGTCATACAGATACAGACACTAGGCCGCATCCCCCAGAAAGGGTGGTGGCCGACGGCAAGGCACACCTCACACGCTCACACTCACACAACTTAGCCCTTTTGTGCTAAAGGGTCCGGCCGGTAGCCCCTCAACTTACACTCTGGGTCCCGAATGCACCGAGGAACCGTCGTCAGCAGCAGGGCCCGACAGTTTTCACTGGTTTACCCCCACCGCCTCATAATGGCCGGGCCCCCCCACCCACGACCATCCCGACAGCGGGATGCCAAGTGCGGGAAAGCACATCAGAGCAGCGTCAAAATCAACCATTCACAACCATTCTCCACTCACGCCTGTTCATTGCACGCTCTC
>SDVV010016463.1:0-14242 GCA_016164225.1 Gammarus roeselii
AGAGTGTGTGAGAGGAGAAAGCTTCGAGTGAACGTGGGTAAGAGTAAAGTAATGAGATGCTCGAGGACTGTCGATGCGAGCAAAATTAGTGTCACCCTAAATGGAGAGCTCTTGGAGGAATTTCAGTGTTTTAAGTATCTGGGCTCTCATGTGGAGAAAACTGAACTAGTGGAAACTGAAGTAAAGGCGCGAGTGAAGGAGGGATGTTAAGTGTTGGGTGCACTGAAGAGTGTAATGAGCTGTAGGACGTTGGGGATGGAAGCAAAGAGAGGGCTGTATGAGGGTGTTGTTGTCCCAACTGTACTCTACGGAGCTGAGGCTTGGGGGGTGAGAGCAGAAGAGAGAAGAAGGTTGAATGTTTACGAGATGAAGTGTTTGAGGAGCATGGCTGGAGTAACGTTGAGAGACCGGATCACCAACGACGTGGTGCGAATCAGAACAGGGATGGTGAAAAAGTTTGAGAACAGAGTGGATTCGCGTGTACTGAGATGGTTCGGGCACTTTGAGAGGATGAATGAAGGGAGATTGGTGAAAAGGGTGATGAATGCGGAGGCGAGTGGTCGCAGGCCTAGAGGTAGACCGAAGTTAGGGTGGATGGATGGTTTGAAGCAGGCCTTGGGAAGAAGAGACATGAATGTGGAGGTGGCGAGAGAGCGTGCAATGAACAGGCGTGAGTGGAGAATGGTTGTGATTGGTTGATTTTGACGCTGCTCTGATGTGCTTTCCCGCCCTTGGCATCCTGCAGTCGGGATGGTCGTGGGTGGGGGGGGCCCGCCTATTATGACGCGGTGGGGGTAAACCAGTGAAAACTGTCGGGCCCTGCTGCTGACGACGGTTCCTCGGTGCATTCGGGACCCAGAGTGTAAGTTGAGGGGCTACCGCCCGGACCCTGAAGCACAAAAGGGCTAAGTTGTGTGAGTGTGAGGGTGTGAGGTGCGCCTTGCCGTCGGCCACCCCCCTTTCTGGGGGATGCGGCCTAGTGTCTGTATCTGTCACATATACACCGACGGCTCCAAAACAGCGGAGGGAGTGGGAGCCGCCGCTGTATGCGGGGACACCCCACTCTCGGCCACCCTCCCACAAGAGGCCTCCGTCTTCTTTGCGGAGCTTCGTGCACTCGAACTAGCCGTCTCTTTCGCAAAAACAAATCGCTTCCCCAAATACGTCGTATTCTCAGACAGTCTGAGTGTCCTCACCCAGCTTAAAACACTGCATTATGAACATCCTGTTCTACGTAAGATGCAGCACGATCTCTTTGCACGCGGGAATAAGAGGAAACGAACTTGCGGACTTGCTTGCTAAACTAGCATCTACTCACCGAGAACAATTTTTCGCAACACATCACCGGGACTGGTTCCCTATCAACTCCCATATAACATCCCGATGAGGTGAAATGTGGCAGCAGAGTGGACAAAAGAAGCTTTCAGTCAAACCCTCATTCGGAGAATGGGAAACGAAGTTCACCAACAGAAAAGACCAAGTGTTCATCAACCGCTTGTGCACGGGACACACGTGGATAACTCACAACCACCTGGTGGATGTCGACACAGGACCAAATGCACCACCTTGCCCTTGTTGCCACCAAGTGGCTATCAGCGTGAAACACTTACTGATGGATTGCAACGCACTCGCGGCAGCCCGACGAGCGTTCCTAGATCCCCCGTGCAACCTACAAAGCCTACTCACGGACCCAACCTACCGTAAAAAGCTTATCGCTTTCGGAAAACACCCCAGACTATACGAAGCTGTCTAAACCTCTAACACCTGTGCAAATGAGGTGGTCCCTCCACCTCATTACGCACAGAAACATAAACTCATTTTACGAAGTTACGCATCAACTCTATACTCTCTCGTACGCGCTAGTACGCGAATATGCCACAATTCAAATATGTACCGACTTCATCTTGACAATAGTAATATTTTCGCACGCGAGGCCGTGCGGACTTAGATCAACGACGGTGGCGCCCTACGGGGGACTCACGTTGACTCACGTTGAGGCTCTGGTGGGAATGGGGCCCAAATCAAATCAACCCACCAAGTCACGGCCCAGCCGGGGGCAATGAACACCCTTATTTCCTTCCAGACTTTTCTCTTCTTCGCTCTTCGCTATCTCTCCTTTTCTCCCCCATCCTGATTTGCTTGACTTTTTATTTACCTCATTTGCATCTTATGTTTAGTTTAAATTTCCTTGAACTTTGTTATGATCAGCCTCCGCTAGCACATATATTTGGAAACATTGCTAACCGAACATTACCACCAAGAGCTGCGTCGGTTATCTTCGAGAAACTGTAGGTATTAGGCCTGTTAACCCTAACTCAAGTTACACGAAGAAATCCCTTGCCTTGCATATTCAGTTCCCCTCCAATAGCAGGTGGTCCCCCCATTTGGATTACATGACGTGGGAGACGTTGACGAGTGGAGGGCTATGTGGGCATCCTGTAAAACTCGTCGAGTCAGCTTTGTATGGACTAGATCCAATAACAAAGAGGGGCTGTATTTCACACTGTTGAGCTCAGGGTTATCGTATATTGTAAACAGAAAGATGGGAGGAGCCTGTAAATTAGTTGATGGCCTAAGTTAATTTGTATGCCAATAAGGCCAAGGCTTGAAGACACCACGCCTCTTTGGGGAGGGGCCCAAAAGGTGAGTGGTTCGCTTATTGGAGGATCACTTCATACACATAAACAACACCCTCCCATATTATTTCAGGGTGCAGTACTAAAAGTGTAGATCTCTTATCATTCCAATAGCGGAGCTATCGGGCGGAGGGTGGGCACTTGCGCTCTACGCTTTACACTTACTACATTCCTTTTTGCTGTTCATTTACACTTTTGTTCCGTTGTGTCCGTTATATTACAATCAATGTTAAGGGCTATTGGGCGAGTTCAACTGTTGACATGTTACTTCGTTTTAATTCAAAATAATATTATGAAACCACTGTTTAATCATTTGTACCTTGCATAAATTGAAGTGCATAACAACTTGTCTCAGACTACTTCTTAACAACTCTCCTAGTAGTCGTTATACGCGCACACGCGCACGCACACACACACGCGCACGTGCGCACGCACACACACACACACGCGCACGTGCGCACGCACACACTCAAACATACACATTCCGGTTCTAACTATTCTTCTTTCATGTGGCAAATAACGGCCTAGTTGCGCTCTTTCTTTCATGCAACATTTTTCTACGACTATTCCTTAATCTTCTTTCTGATCTTGCTGTTCTCATGCGTGAAATTCCGTACACCTAGTGTAGATCTCATGCATGGGATCCCCGTTTCCTGTCTCATTTATCTTGCCCCTCAGCAGGTGTTGGAGCGCGTAGCCCGGCACCTTAAGGACTACTGCGGAATCATGTGGCTCTGAAGCAGGGTAGGTGGTGTGTTATTCCTCCTTACTGCCATCCGGGGAGTGCTGGGACCATATGGCCTCAGCGCCTTAGGAGTTCCTGTACCTCCTGTGGCACCCATACATACCATAGACGTTCGTCGCGTGAAGGACCTTGCGCGAACATTGAAAGAACAAGAAAAACAAAGACTAACATGATGCAGCACGGTTTGCTGGTTTGACATTGGGCGCCAGAAGGACGAGACTCCAGTGCGCTAGAAAGCCCTGTCACTCTATTCTAATCTTTGTAATTGAACCTCATTGACGTTTCTCTTCCTCGCCAGTTGTTGGCAACCGCCACACGGTGTCCTTGCTGTTCCGTGCACTTGGTCTTTGCCCGGACAGCTACGAGGTGTTGCAGAGATGCAGTAGCAACGGAGAAGGCCCGCCAGTGACTCTTTCGGTAGCCCTCTACAACCTGCTGTCTACGCTTAACAGGACGCTCTCTAGGCCGCAACAGCTGCTGCAGCCCATGCTGGCTTTCATCACACCCAGTGAGTGGTCGCGACTGCTGTGAGATATCTTGACAACCATGGCGTAGCTCTGCCTTACTCACAATTGACACATTACATCTGCTGTTCAATGTATCAGTTTACTCTGCCATTCAATGAATGCTGTCGTCGTTGAGTAACACAAACTCGGCCTCTAAATATTTCAACACCAGTGAGATCGTTTGTTGCTCCTTCATGGGTCCGTCGTCTCAGGTACTGCCAACGTGTGGGCTCCATTTTCTCCGCTCTGCATGAAAGTCTTCACGGCAGTTCTTGATTGTGAAGAAATGCTGCAACACATGGTCGACTTGGGAGGAATAAAGGTCAGTAAAAGAACTTCAATTCATCTACTGGTCGGTTTTCTACTGCATTTTTATATTTTTCTATATACATGATAGTGCTGTCGAAATTGGTCGAAGTTTTGACTACTATGGCAGGGCGAATCTTTAAGTTTCCTTGGTAGTGCCAGAGTCGGTAGAACGTGTCCCCGTGCGCGGTCGTTCTGTGATCTAATGTCAACCCTCTGTGCAGCTGCTGTGGCAAAACTTGACAATGAGTGTGTCGAAGAGCTGCTTCAACCACAGTGACCATCCTGGGGGCCTGATCGGCACTGTGATGAACCAGCTGTCGCCGTCGCTGCCCTCCTCCACCAGCCTCCCCAGCAAGAACAAGCGAGGGGATCGGATGGCCTACAGCAGCCACCTGCACCACAATCCTACGATGACCGTCGGTGGCGGTGTGGGGGGTAGCTCCATGCCCCCCATCACCGGTCACTTGCCTTGGCACTTCCAGAACCACGGTGGCTTTGGTAACAAGAGTGCCGTCATGTCAGCGTTGGGGGCGTCGGCTGCAGGGAACGCCAGTGCAGCCTCCTCCTACACCAGCCCGGGGAGTGTAGGGGCGGGCCTCGTTAACTTCGCTCCCCTGGCCATAGTATCGGCCAGTCATCAGGGCGTCAGGTCGCCGCACACGCTCGTGGTGCCCTCACAATTTCTGCAGAGAACAAAGGTAAATTTTGTTATTCTCTACTAATTGATTCAAATACATTTCCATTGACGGCTAAATGCCCTCTTGTATGGTTTGTTTGTATTGCATCGATTTTATAAGCATGGCGACGGTCGCGTTTGCCTAATGAAATTATTGGAGGCACATTTCAATAGGAAGTAAAAAAGAATCTCTAACGCCTAACGCTTTGGCAATCCTAATTTGAGCTAATAAATTGGTACATTTATAGCTGGTTTTGTGCCAATTCTAATGTAGGTAACTTGTGCTCAGACGCCCTCGTGGTCACATCACTTCTACGGTAACGATACGTTCATCGTGCTCACGCTGAAGTTGCCATGTCCGGTGCTGCTGCACGAGATAGCGTTGCAGCCCCACTCCGCTCCGTCCTGTGAGTATTAGGATTAAACTCTGTTCAGAAAACTAGATTTTGGTGCTCACAATAGCCATTCGAGTATTTTTTGTTGGAAAGTTATATCTTCCAAAGCTGGATGTTGCGATTTTTTTTGACATTTTCATTGCTAAATTGTAGACTTAGTCTTCGGATGTTGTGTAATGTCTCTTCTGCTTTACAGCCTACCCGTCAGCTGTTAGCGTAACTGCTGGTGTAGACGGTCGTTGCTGCTCCGCAATCACCGGTCTCGTTGCCACAGACACCCTGAGCTACGTGAAGCTGACCCTACGGTCCCCTGTGATCGCCTCCATTGTCAACATTCGACTATACAAACCCAAGGAGTTTTCAACGCTGTGCCTGTCTCAGATCCGTTTGATGGGCACCACCGCCTTCAAGGGTCTCACCAGCTTGACGGACTCAGTAGCCCCGACTTTTGTGGGGGAGGACGCCGTCCGCACGCAGCAGGACTACAGCAACTGCGACTGGTGGCTGCTGCTGCTGCGCCATTGCATGTCGCTGCTGCCTGTCGGGCGAGACGCGGTGCTGTTAACGGGCGTACAGACCAGTGGCGTCGTCAGCGCATGCGCAAACTTGCTCCTGGCACCACAGTACGTGGGCTGCGCCAGCAACTCCGCTGCAAATGGTACGGCTGCCACCAGCTCTGCTGGGTCGCTACAGTCAGAGTGGAAGAACGTCTCTTCGGCTAAATTGGGCGTCCGCTGCAATAGTAGAACGACTCATTCTCAAATTGAGTCCACTTTTAGTGGAACAACAGCGAGAAAAAATATCAAGAGTGCACACGGCTCTCTCAAGATGCCTCCTGCGAGCAATGACGAAGTGGTTGGCAGCTCCAAGGATAAAGACTCCTTGAACAAAGATATGCTCGAATTGAAGACAAACGAGGGAACAATCTCTCAGAAGGATTCCAGTGCCTCGATTGGCAAAGTTTCTGCAGGGAAAGCCAATGGAGAGGCTGTTCCTGAAAGCAATGAAATCACAAACTTTGTTATGAACACCAGCATTGACCATAACGGTGAAGAAGTAAATTTAAAGGATGTGGGTATGAGTGCTTCCTTCATAGACACTTCCAGTATTCTTCCTGTAGGCTCTTTTGTAAATGGTGACATCAATGAACCGTGCATCAACTCCACCCCTGCCGCTGAGTGCCCTGTCTCTTCTGGCTCCTCAACTAGTTCACCTGACGTGCCTTCGTCGTCAGCTGGCAAGGACTTATCTTGTATCTCATTCAACCACTTCTCGGGGACTTCTCCTCTGGAGCAGATCATTCAAGGCCTCGCAAAACATTCGTCACAGTGGCTCGAGGAGTTTGTTGCCGAGATGCTCTGTCACCCCAGGCTAGCTGCGCTGTGTAAGTACGAAATGAAGACTAGAACACTCTACTCCTGCCTAGAATGCGGAGGAGAAATATGGGTGTTATTAGAAGTCTTCGATTTTACCTTGTTTTTGTTTGCTGCTTGTTGCACGTATTTGAACTTCAGTTGCAAGTAAACCGAAATAAAAATTTGTAAAAAATTCATTATTGTACTGAAATATTTCCCTTTCAAGGTCTTACGTTTTGTGTATAAATCATGTATCAATTAGGTACAGACACATACCGACGAAACGCTGGACACTCCAGAAAAGTATAAACCGACGGCAAAACTTTCCTCACACTCCTCTCACGCACTCGCAAACATATACCAAATCTTACCGCCCTTATGCGCGGAAGGATCCCTCAAAGTCAACGCAAAACAGACTTCGGATCGGGTGCGAGATACGAAATCAGTACAGTATCAACAGCAGGACCTGACAGCTTTTACTGGTTTCTCCCTTCTGCGTCATAATTACCGGACTCACCCACCCCCGTCCATCCCGATTCTCAACGAGACGGGCGCGGGAAAGTAAATCAGAGCAGTCTTGAAACTCATCCATTCACAATCATCATCTCCTCACACCTATCCATTGCACGCTCTCTCGCTGCCTCCATATTGATGCCTCTCCTCCCGGAAGTCCACGCCATCCATTCACCCAATCTTCAGTCATCCTCTAATCCTACGTTCGCTCGCTTCCGCCGTCGTCTCTTTTCACCTATCTTCTATCGTCCTTCCTCACATGTTTCCGAACCACCTCATCAGACGTGAATCATTGTCCTCCAACTACCTCACCAACTCCGTTCACATTCGAACAACGTCATCATTGATACAATTCCTTAGTGGCACTCCGGCCATGCCTCTCGAAAACCACAAACCTTCTCTCTTCCGCTCAAGCCCTCCCCTCCCCCCATTCCCACGTATCGGTCACGTTGGGACAACTACTACTCACACAACTTTAGCTTCCATATCCTATGTCCCACAGCTCATTACACTCAACAATGCCCCCAAGACATTACACCCATCTTTCACCGATATTTTACTTTGGTTTCCACTAGTCCAGTCTCTTCCGCATGTGCGCTTAGGTACTTGTAACACTGAACATCTTCTAATTGCTCTCCATTTAGGAAAAATGTTTTCGCAGGCATAGTTTTTCTTCGAACATCCACCCTAGGCATCTGTTGGGTTCAAGGGCCGCACGGAGTCACGGCCCTACGGGGGGGGGAGAGGTGAACACCCTTATTTCCCTTCATACTCCCCTCTTCTTTACCTTCCACCATCCCTTCTTTTTTCCCCCCCATGCTGAATTTGCTTTACTTTTATTTATCTCTTTTATATCAAATGTTTAGTTCAAATTTCTTCCGACTTATCTCAAACTCCTTAACAGCTCTCCTAATAGGCGTTGCACACACACACAGACACACATACCGGTCCTACTTTTTCATGCATATATTTTCTACGACTCTGGCTTTTTCTTCTTCCCATTCTTGCTGTTCTCATGCGTTAAATTCCCTGCACTTAATGTAGAGCTCGTGCATAGGATCCACGTTTTTGTCTCTTCTCAATCTTCTCCCTTAGCAGGTGTTGGGCGTATAGCCCCGGCACCTTAAGGACTACTGCGAATCCTTGGGGTTCTGAAACAGGGTAGGTAGTGTGTTAATCCTCCTTACTGTCACCAGGAGAGTGCTGGTATCATATGGCCTCAACATCTTGGGAGTTCCTGTACCTCCTGTGGCACCCGTGCATACCACTGACGTTCACCGCGTAAAGGACATTGACTTGGCGCAGTAGTAAACCTGACGAAACATTAAAAAGGAAAAGAAAGGCTAACTTCATGCTGCACTGTTTGTTGGTTTGACATTCGGTGCCAGAAGGACGATGGCTCCAGCGCGCTGGAAAGCCTCGCCACTAACCCAATCCCATTACAGACACCAGTGCACCACCACCCACAGAAACAACAGCTGCCTTTCTGACAGCCTCAACAATCAACAACTCGGAGTACTTGGCCCACTTCCATCTCATATCATCATTCTTCATCGATGGCCGGCCGTTTGCATTTTTCACTACCTAGTTCTTCCTCGTCTTCCCATCATTACCCTCCACCTCTTTCAGAACATCTTGATTTCAAATTTTTCGCACAACTGCCTATCCCACCCAGCGTAAGTGTTTTTCTTAGGTCTCCCCACCACACTTTTCACGTAGTTGCATTTTGCCCTAAAATTTTCATAGGCCGCCCTCGACCTCACCTGCGACCACTCCTCAAAAGCACTTGTCTATTTTGTCAACGCTATTTTAACCTATCTGTTCCACCACACGTAACCCATCCTCCTACACCCGGCCACACAACGCACTTCACACAATTCTCACATATCTCTACTCCACATCTCTGAATGTCTCTCATTTCTGCTCAATATTCCCTAGGCCTTGTCCTCTCACAATGATTTATTCCTCCTTCAAAGCCTGCTTGAAATCTACTGCTCTGCTTACAGCATCAAGTTTTTTCAACTTGACTACTTCTCTTCCTGCTCCCACTTTTTTGTGACCCTTCCACCTCTGCTCCACTCTTGATTTCCCTTCTACCAGTAGATATAAAAAAAAATTCATATCGATTTTGTTGAAATGTCTCTGCTCATCTCAGGTGTTGGTCAGCGGCGGTGCGGCTTGCGCTTGCTATACAGCGTGTGTGTGGACGGTAGCAGCGTGGGCTCCTCGGTGCTACTGCACTGGCTTCTCCGTCTTTTATCTCGCCTGCCTACACCGCCCCCCGCCCATTCTGATGATAGCCCTTGCCCCGATCCAACTCTGAAGCTGTACGCGTCTCCCAGTCTGCTGCATGTGGCCGCCTCCATCATCTGGAACACAAAGGACCATCTCCAAGAAGATACTAACCACCTCTTCAAGTGAGTTACTCTGGACGCTGATACAGCTGAGCCAGGTTGTTGTTGCATCTATTTGCTTTGGGAATGTTGACGATAATTTTTGTCATAGCAATTGATGGCAAATATTTGCTATCCCCATTCGTGGACAGCGCTAACCTGGATTTAGAAACGTCCTTCTTGGTAAAACACAAGTTTTTTGTTCAATTTTATTTTAGGGGATGACTCTTAGGATTCATCATCGTCAACTACTTCTATATTACAATTTTGTTTCATTCCCTGAAATCTTGACTTTGTATCGTCATTGATTCGCCTTCATGTAAATATCTAGTGGCTAAAGCACTCCCACACATGAATTTATACGCGTTTGTAGCTATCCCGTCGTATCTATAGTTATAGCTACAGTAAGTTTGTTTACAGACCTTAGAGTTGCACTCACTTTGAATTATACATGACAATTCCTCTCACTTTATTAATGTGTGTATCTGCACTTGTTGATATATCACTCGTTGTGCCCTCGTCCCTCAGGTGTGTTGTGTTGGCTGCATGCTCGTGTCCAGTAGACAGCGAGCTGAAGCAGGCTCTGGACGCCATCCTCTGCGCGCTCTGCTACGCACAGCCACAACACTTTTCGTCGTTGAGCGCCGTACTTCTCGACACTGGCGCCAGGTGAGGAAGTTGAACCTTGAGGTATATTTACTAACTTGGACACTTGGAGGGACTTCGCTTTAGAATAGCTGGTTGCTGCATACGTGCCACCTGACCCACAGCTGCGGGGACATTCTCCTCACATGCTATGGCATCAGCATTTGCATGTTGCTGCCACATTCGCCAGTCAGATCTTGGCTCGGCGATGCGTTGGAGTAGAAAGAGAGAAAGAGGCCTCCACAGTGAGGGTATCTATTCATTAGGGGTTTATCAGTAAGACTGCTGAGGTACTTTTCCAATCAAGTTTTGAGCCTCAAGATGTTTGCTGTGGCTGACATGCGCACACGTTTGATTTTAAATATTTCCAGTGGCATTCGATTGAATATCTGAGGTGCCCGGCATGTGAATCAGTTGAATGCTACGGTTTGCATACCACCCTACGGGGGAGTTTGCATTAACTTCGTGTTGGGACTCCGGTGGAACATAGAAAGCAAATAATAAATACGGTTTGCATTTTTCACCGCCTGTTTGTTCCGGCACTCTGAACGGCACATTCTGCCAATCTTTGCCTGATTTCTCTTTGTCACTTTCGTTACAATTTTTTCATTCACATTGACCGTGTAGCCTTCCAGAATTTTCCAAAGTGCTGAATCATAATTTTTATTGTTATTCAGTACTTCATCTTACTAAGCTTTTGTTGTTGAACAAATGGTACGGAATGTTGGGCGATTGGAGTGTTTATCCATCTTCTTTTAAAAAAGTGATTTTAAGCAAATTAGAAACTGCTTTTCAGTTCAATTCATGCGGAAGGATGGTCTTAGTGAGTAGTGGTACATGTGCCCTCTTTAACCTAATAAGTTGAAATTCCTCATTTGGGTTCAGTTAATCTTTTTATCCATTAACGACTTCACTGAAATTCTGCTGACATTTTTATTGAATATTACTGTAACGGCATCAATTCGGATCGTTGATTCTGTTCGTACATTTCCCAGCAATCCTGACTCTGGCACCACCGACACCCCTCCCGCACTAGTGAGCGGTCTGAACGCCGGCCAGCTGGAGACGGTAGTGGAGGCGGCTCGTTCCAGCACGGCCATAGAGGCGCTCTTGGCCTCACGCCTCCCCGTCCAGATCGTCTGCACAGTGTTGGGTGGGTGAACACAGCGCAACCGGTAGTTGATGGGCTCCTTTGAAGAACATCATTGGGCTATTTTGCATCCTGTTGATAACAGCTAGAGCACGTTAAAAATGCGTGTGGCTTCTCGACCCTTTGACCAAGATCAAATTGCAGAGATTGGTTTGAATCATGGGATACAAAAGCCATTGTGACGAAATTGTTTACTGCTACAGACACTAGGCCGCATCCCCCAGAAATTGTGGGGACGGTAAGGCGCACCTTACACCCTCATACGTTCACACTCACACAACTTAGCCCTTTGGTGCTAAAGGGTCCGGCCGGTACCCCCTCAACATACACTCTGGGTCACGAGAGCAGTCCGAGGATCCGTCGTCAGCAGCAGGGCCCTACAGTTTTCACTGGTTTACCCCCGCTGCGTCATAATGGCCACCCCCCCCCCACCCACGATCATCCCGACAGCGGGATGCCAAAGGCGGGAAAGCACATCAGAGCAGCGTCAAAATCAACCATTCACAACTATTTTCCACTCACGCCTGTTCATTGCACGCTCTCTCGCCACCTCCACATTCATGTCTCTCCTTCCCAACGCCTGCTTCACACCATCCATCCACCCAAACTTCGGTCTACCTCTAGGCCTGCCACCACTCGCCTCCGCAGTCATCATCCTTTTCACCAATCTCCCTTCATCCATCCTCTCCATGTGTCCGAACCATCTCAGAACACGCGAATCCACTCTGTCCTCTAACTTCTTCGTCATCCCTGTTTTGTTTTGAACAACGTCGTTGGTGATCCGGTCTCTCAACGCTACTCCAGCCTTGCTCCTCAAACATTTCATCTCAAAAACATACAACCTTCTTCTCTCCTCTGCTCTCAGCTCCGTAGAGCACAGTTGGGACAACAACACCCTCATACAGCCCTCTCTTTGCTTCCATCCCCAACGTCCCACAGCTCATTACACTCTTTAGTGCACCCAACACTTTACATCCCTCCTTCACTCGCGCCTTCACTTCAGTTTCCACTTGTTCGGTTATCTCCACATGGGAGCTCAGATACTTAGAACACTGAACTTCCTCCATGACCTCTCCATTTGTTATAGGGGCCCTAATATTCCGCCATTGGGCCTCTTCGGATAATTTCCCCTGCGAATGACATGTTGCCCATCGTTGTCTGTTTCGCAGAGTTTTGTCAACGGCTCGTGTGCACTGAACTCAAGCGCTGCAAGAAACACCTTAGTAGCAGCGGTGGCAGTAGCAGCGATAACTCCCCATCCGATAGCAGCAGCACGTCCACTCCTTTCTCTCAGCGCACCTGCCTACAACAAGACTACCTCTCCTCCTCCA
The DNA here is from genome assembly GCA_016164225.1 of Gammarus roeselii. Taxonomy (NCBI): domain Eukaryota; kingdom Metazoa; phylum Arthropoda; class Malacostraca; order Amphipoda; family Gammaridae; genus Gammarus; species Gammarus roeselii. The sequence continues at coordinate 12,655 of SDVV010016463.1, forward strand.
GTACCTTCCTCACCAGATCGGACGATAAAAGCATGGACAACCAAGCGGAGACGAGCAGCAGCACTCGATCGTCAGGAGTGACTGTGAGCGGTGAAGAGGTTCAGGCCGTGGCTAGGCTGGTGCGGCTGCTGTCGCGACTCTGCGAGCAGCCAGCAGTGCAGGATTGGATGGGCCAGGGACACGGGGCGCTACTGTGGAACACATTGCTCACTGTGCTTGGTGAGTTCAAGCCCGACGCTAAACAGGAATAATGAGTTAGCTTTTGGACAATCCCCTTCAAATTGCTTTGCTCCGAAGAATATTGTGATCTTTTGTAACATCGTACGTTGTGCCACAGTACCTTGTTCAATGAACCATTGAGTTCACAGCCTAGCTTAACAGCTTGCTACGCAGCCACAATACTCTGTGTGCCTGATTTTAGCGTTTTTAACAGCAGCACCGTGTGCTGCTATGGATTTTACTTGCCGTAAACCTTGTGCTACTTCTACTACGGAATGGCGCGCTTACGGTTGAAACATTGAGAAGAGAGTGTAGCTTTAGATCGTGAACGTCAATTAGACTCTACCTATGTGATAATGGGCCAAGGGCACCTCCTAATTTTCAAACAATTTGAGTAGCTGATGGAAACAAATCCTTTCTCCCACTGCTTATTTTGGGGGATTCTAAATGCGCTGAAGTCTGCCCCGTGACGAGTACAACCCTTTTCAGGCGACTCGTCCGTCAACAATTTCAACATCAACCTCCGCTCGCTGGAATGTGCCACCATCGAGCTACTTAGGAAGGCCTGCCTCAACCATCCAGTCAACCACCGACGCTTCTCTGGCCATCTCTGCAATCTCATCAAGAGGCAGAAAAACATTGCTGCCGGTATGTGAGGCATTGAGGTTGGAATGACTTCGACACCGTAATTTTGTTAGCGTTGGATCTCTTCTGATGACAGCAAATCCAGCGCCCCTTGGAGTGTTGGAAAAATTGTTGCCATGCCCATTGGTATTTGGAGCGCTGCTGGAAAATATTGTTAACGAACTTTTGTCAACCTCAAATGTTCAATAACAAACATTTTATGTGGCGTGCGAATGTAAATGAAACGTTCAACTAAGCAATTGAATAACCTGTAGTTTCCATTTCATATGTTACTGGATTAGTTGCTCTTTACTCATCCTGCGGCTGTTGGTGTCTTGCAGGAGGGCTTCGGTACGTCCACTCCCTTTCGGGATTTACTCGCAGCCTCGTTGTACAGGTGAGAAAATATTCTAGCGAGGTTGTTGGAAGTTGAATGGTTGATCTCGTATGCACCTACATGCAGGAAGAATGTTTTTTTTAAATGAATTTCGACAATATTATGATTCACTCATGTAGCTATTCACCGGATCCGGCCAAAAACTATTGTTCTGAAGCACCATTAACGAGCAGAAGTCTGCTCGTGGTCTGAAGTGTACATATAGATACAGATACAGACAGAAGGCTGCATCCCCCAGAAAAGGGGGTGACCGACGGCAAGGCGCACCTCACACCCTCATACGCTCACACTCGCACAACTTAGCCCTTTTGTGCTAAAGGGTCCGGCCGGTAACCCCGCAACACACAC
>SDVV010016464.1:0-14242 GCA_016164225.1 Gammarus roeselii
GGGATGGTCGTGGGTGGGGGGGGCCCGGCCATTATGACGCGGCGGGGGTAAACCAGTGAAAACTGTCGGGCCCTGCTGCTGACAACGGTTCCTCGGTACATTCGGGACCCAGAGTGTAAGTTGAGGGGCTACCGGCCGGACCCTTTAGCACAAAAGGGCTAAGTTGTGTGTGTGTGAGGGTGTGAGGTGCGCCTTGCCGTCAGCCACCCCCCTTTCTGGGGGATGCGGCCTAGTGTCTGTATCTGTAAGTTGAACAAGACAACCGTAAGCCACAGTTAAATTTAGGAGCAAGCGAGCGACAAACTTCTAGATAATAATTGCAATTCCAAACAAAATAGCATTGCAATGCCTTCAGTGGTTCATTTATTGGCGCAGTGACGTGCAACGCATTGCTGAAACCTGCATATGGCCACGAGGTAGAGCTAGCGGCCTTGTAGCAATGAAAACGGCGAGAATTTTCTTTTGCGGTGTATACAATGACCTAACGGCATTTCTGTCAATAGCATACCTGCTTAACCAATCCTGCAAATGAAATATTCGTCGTGAATTTATAGCGAGAAAGTCATTTTCTCCTTTTGTTTATCTTAAATACTTAATGCATCTATTTATGCTGGTACTTATTTCATCAGGAAAATAATATTTGTTACAGAAGTATTTACTAAGAGAAAGAGCCCGGCGCATCATACATTAAAATATCGTCTTGAATCAATACATGACACAAGCACACTAAATGTTGATGACTCTTGATAGTTTTTGCACTCTGTTGAGGAGCGTATCGCCTTGCTTGATGACGGCCTGGTACTGCCAGTTCTTGCTGTCAGGTCGATTGGTCTCCACTATGCCGCCAACCTTGTCAATCTTGCAGTGTAGGTGCCCACCAGCGATGAACCGAGAAAGCTCCCTGCTCAGCAAAAAAAATGAGACACAATCAAATATGGACAAAAAAGGTTGCGCGACGTTAATACACAGATATAATAGAGTTGTCCTTATCTTTGTTTATCCACTGACCCAAAAAAAAATCCAAGAAAATTATTATTTATTCCAGCGCATCCAGCAACTGATTCAGTAATTCTTGACATCACAGATTTTACCCTAAAAGACAGTTGGTGCCTGCAAGGACAACGATTTGCCATGTGGTACCGTCTTGTTGCTGTGCGTATGAACAAAATCAGAAGATAGCTCGGGACCAAAATGTTGTCCTCGCACTCGTTAGTTATTCCCCTAGTGAATGGGCTCAAACGCAGGTGAACGTACTTGTCCATGAAGGCAGGGGAAACTCCAAAGGCCTGCGCCATGTAGTCGAGCGTGAGTGAGCGGTAAGACTCGAGCAGCTGGCTGTAGGCGAGGATGCGGATCTGGCGCACATAGTAGCGGTAGTGGGGAGCCAACAGGCGATCGTTGCGGAGCTCACCCTCTACCCAAGCTAAGGTATCAAGAGGAACATTAATCAAGATACAGACGCAAACCCGAATCCCACAGAAGAGAGGTGGCCCGACAGCAAGATGCACTCCACACTTAACCATGTGAGAAATCGAATTTTGATTTGGACCTGACACCCATCGGCGAATCAACGCGAGTCATCGCAAGCTCTCCCGTAGGGCACAAAGATCATCGATTCTGGTAGGTTCGCACACCTTTGTGTGCGAAAACTGTGATTTTATCAAAGTTTATACGCGTGCTGTTGCATAAAGGAAGAGAAAGAGATACACGCGTTACACAAACAGATTATCGTCTCCGTACATTATGGAGTGGAGTGATCACCCCCTCTGCACCGATATTTGTGTTCAACACTGCTCTTCGTAGTCCGGAATGTTTTCCGAAAGAGATTAGCTTTATCGGGTAGGTTAGGTCAGTGAGTGAGCTTTGTAGATTGCACGGGGTTTAAGAAGGCTCCTCGGGCTACCGCGAGTGCATTGCAAAAAATCATCAAGTGTTTCACGTTGATTCCCACCTGGTGGCAACAGGGGCATAGTGGTGCGTCCGGTCCCATGTATACATCTATTAGGTGGTTGTGAGTCATCCACGCATGTCTTGTTCCCAAGCAGTTGATGTACACCTAGTCTCTTCTGTTTGAGAACTTGGTTTCCCATTCTCCAACTGATGGTCTAACTTGAAACATTTCTTGTCAGCTCTGTTGCCACACGTCATTCCATCGGGATATTATACGAGAGTTGATGATAGGGAACCAGTCTTTGTAGTGTATGGTAAAAAATGTTTTTGATGTGTCGACGCCAGGTTAGTAATGGAATCTGCAAGCTCATTTCCCCTTATTCCCACGCGTCCGGGGATCCAGCAGAATTCAAAAGCTTGAAGAATGAGGTGTTCATTGTGCAATGTTTTGAGCTGAGTGAGGGAAATCGACTGTCTGAGAATACGACGTATTTCGTTTAGGCGATTTGTTTTTTAAATAGAGATGACTAATTTGAGTGCGTACCGCTCTGCAGAAAACAAGAAGGCTTCTTGCGGGTGGGTGTCCGAACGTGAGGTTTCCCCGCACACAGCGGCAGCTCCCACTGCGTCCACGACTCATGCGCACTGCGCCAAGTGTGTATACGGCGATACGCTGGGTATTGTTCCTCGAGTAGAGTCGAAAACTTTCGTCGGTACGTGGTAGTTGGAGTAGTTGCTTTGGGGTATATTTGCAAATCTAGGTTGACCAGCAGTGGATGGATCATCCAAGTTATGGGAGAATAAACGCTTGATAGCCTTGCGGCGATTGATGTTCAGCGAGGTCAGCCATTTGTCCACACATAGGGAAAACGGTGGGCATAGATTTTTTTTGCCGCGGAAAAGACTATTGGAAATGTTGGTGATGTCGTTGATAAGGCTTCTCCTCTTGAAATAGTAGTGTAGCGAGAGTTGGACTCGCCGGAATGAAAGTGGAAGCTCGTCAACTGGCACCATCAGGGATTCCACGGATTGCGCCGGTTGTGATACGCATAGCGTTTCTTGCAATAATCGAGAGGGCTTCTATAGTGTTTGCTTTTGATTTAATTCAAGCCTTATTTCCACTGGAGCTTTAACGTGAGTCATAACAGGCTCGACGATCATGGATTCTAGTAGGCTCGCACACCTATGTGTGCGAAAAAAAAACGTTGTCAAAGTTAGAACATTTTGAAAATTTCAGTCGTGTCAGAAGCACGCTGGTGCGCAGACGAAAAAACATTTAGACGAAACGGATCTCCGCTTTCAATCATTTAGAACATCAAGAGTAATATGCATGCACGCTAGTGCGGACAGGTAGCACTGTCGAGATTGATACAAGGCTTACGGCTACACGGACAAAGTAAGCTCCGCCAGCAACGCAACACAATTCTTACAGCTACGCGGTCTAGTTCGGTTATATTATAATTCATTAATTCAGGTAAGATTAAAACTCAGACGAAATGAATCCCTGCCTCCAACCATTCGAAACCACAAGAGAAATATGTACAGCGTGCCAGTGCGCACAGATAGTATCGTCGAAATTGGTACAAGGTCTACGGCTGTACGGATTAGATCAACTCCAACCGCAACGCATCACAAGGTTCATAGCTACGCGGCTCACGTCAAACACAGAAATAATTAATGGTCCGTGCACGCGCGACCGAGCACAGACTGAAGAACACTTATTCACACAATCACTAACAAAAAAAGGACAGGTTCATCATGGGCTGAAAAACTGATCAGATTCTTGAAATCACACTTATTGTTTAGGGTGATATGGTGAGGGGGGGGGGGGAGAGGTCCCTTGGGTCTCAAAAGAACTCAATGAATCCCTGAGGGTAACCCAAGTCCCCTGAGCTCCCCCGAGTCCCTTGGTCTCAGCTCATCTCGGTTCGTCTCGAATAATTTCGGCCAGTCTCAGCTCGTCGCACCCAACTCGACTTGGCTCAACTTGTTTCGACTGATTTCGACGCACCTTGACCAGCCTCGACGTGGCTCTCTCCCTCTGCGTCAGCAATGCTGTGGACAGTAATAAGTAATTTCTCTATTTAAGCACTTCACATTTGAACATTCCTCTGTGTATGGGTTTTACAGCATTGGGAGGGGGGAGCAGAGGTTTCAGGAATTAGAGGGGCCTCAAGAAGGTCCCACATCTCAAGAGGGTCCCAAAGGGTCTCAAGGGTGTCCCAAAGAGACCCAGAAGGGTCCAAGTGGATTCCCCTAATTCCTCCTGGTCTTCCAAGTCCGCCGGGTTCCCGATACCCCGAGTCCTCCGAGTCCCGGAAGTCCCAACCAGGGTCACCAACTTTGATAAATAATAAACAATGCAAAATTTATCCACCATGAAAAAAAGGAAAGATATAAATAATAGAGCCCAAGAAAAAATAATACTAAAAGAAAGTGTTAATTATCTATAAAATGAATAATCACCCATCAACCCTAAGTGGGTTTGGATGCTGAATCGAAAAACTACAGCCCATTAGTAAATGCGTGAGCGTACTATTGTTCTGAACAACGGCATGCAAGTGTCCATATCGGCACCGAATTTCAAGGATGTTACCGAGAGGATAAGTCCCGCTGACATGCAGCGGGTCTCCAGGGCTGTAATATGTGGTCGCCACGTGAGGTTAGGGTCCCACACAATACCCAAGATCTTTATCTTCTTCGCATGCTGGAGGTGTGTTGTGCAACGTCAGGGCTGGTTTCAGGTGTCAGCCTGGCGCGAGAGTAAAATACATGCTTTCTAGTTTTAGGGGACGAGAATCGAATCCGTTTGAGGGAGCCTAGTTCCCAACTTGGTTCTGACACTACTGGAGTCCATGTTGAATTGTTCGAAGGTTAGGGTGTCTGTAGCTAATCTGTAAGTCGTCCACGTTCTGTGATAACAATAACAGACTGCCGTCACGGGGAAGGATGCGGGCTAGCTGATCGATTTTGAGGATAAAAAGCGACTCAGAGAGCGCTTTCTTTAAGGATGCCGCCACGAGGGAGCCTACACGAATCAGGCGGGCCAACTCCGTCAAGATGCCTTGCTGCGGTGGCGGCGTCTGGGGCTCCAGCTCAAGTGAAAGTCCCACAATCCATCTTGTTTCATATCGTCGCCGGTTGGGGTTACGCCTTGTGCGCCATCTCAGCGGTGTTGACGTGGACGCAGCCTGTACGCGGCCTGGCCCTCGGGCCCACAGACACTTCCAAGATACCAGAGCAACGACACGAACACTGCATTGTTTTTCATGAACAAGTGAACAATCCCCATCATTTCTCTCCTACAAAACATCCCTGTTCCACGCGAGGTTATCCCTGCACGCGTGTGGTTGAGGCGTTGCAGTGTGGCTGAGGGACATGAACACGCTACAAGTTTAAATGTTTTGGTGTCCACAATGAAAATTACACCGCACGGGTGGCCATTTGGTAACTGCACACAACCCCCAATGTTATTTCAGATAGCAACAAAAGCACTCTGCCCCACCACTAAGCCGGTCACCCCTTTCTCATCTCCCACCTCCCCTTGTCTCAACACGTGCGTGTCGGTGGGTATCGAGGATTTCGGGCGGTGCGCTGGCGCGGTTTCCAATACCATAGGTGGAAACCGGGGCTAACCAACAACAACGCCCATTTCTTGCGGATACGATGGCGAGTGTCGCCAACTTTGATCCGGGAGGTACGATTTTGCAGAAATTAGGTGAAAAAAACGCGATAAGCGGCCTTTCAGGCCGAGATCCTTCAAGACATCATACTTCTCAGTAGTGTCATATGATTTTTAAAAACCGAAATATACGGAAATCACATGCTACCCTTGGACGAAAGCCTATCGAATGTCCGATTCTAGTCGTACGAGGTTGTCCGTTGTGAAGTAGCGATTGCGGCCGCCGCATTGGAGGTTGTTGACGCCTGCATTCATCTCAAGGTAGTCAACAAGGCGTGAGTTCATCATTCTTTCCATCGTCTTACAGTGGACGTTGGTAAGGGCGATGGGCGGTAGTTACGAGAGTCACTACTGCATTTTCCTGTTTTGGGTATCGGGATAGTTACAGAATCCCGCCATTGATCAGGAAAAAATTGTTCGAATAAATTATGTTGAAAGATACTCATGAGCACCTTCAGGAAGATGTTCGATCATGTTGATGTGCACCCGGTCCGGCCCGAGTGAAGTGTTACCAGTTTGGTCTATTGCATACTGTAGTTCATGAAGGGAGAAAGGTATGTTGTAGAATTCTTCGTTTGTGGAACATACCTTGGGGTACTCGTTTGTTCACATTCTCTCAAATTTTTTCCCTGTTGGAGAGTACCCGTATTATTTTTTGATTGCGATATCTGGTAATAAGTCTGCTAGTTTATTCCTGATTTCTGAGTAGGAAGAATACATGGTGCCTCCGTCTGAAAGAATGTTGATAGGTCGCTCGGGACCTATCCCTGGATGAGTGCCATTCCGCCGTGAGCAGTTACATTATTGTGGCCTTCACGGCGATGTATGACATATTGAGAGATTGTGAAGGGGGCGGTCTCTCTGAGTGTGATCTCTTGGAGACCAATCACCAAAGGAATATGGGTAGAGACTAGGAATAGTAATTAGTTTTTCTTGTTCCTAAGTCCTTGGCAGTTCCACTAAAGTATTATGCTGTTGTTTCTTTCGAACGCGGTTCACGCTCAGACTTTGAGTTTGCCCAGGGGTGCAAGATCGAGAGCGAGCGCGGGAGCGTCCGTTTTCTTTAGAACGTGGTCTTATAGAATTACAACATATGCGGCTGTGAGTGCTTCTGTAGGAGGATTAGGAGGGGGTCCGCTCACTGTGTTCAATTCTTGAGCGAGCGGCTGAGAAGTAGTCGGTGGAATATTTGGGTCGACTGAGGTGCATGGTTGTTCATTGATTTCCAGCACAAGTTCTTTGTTAAAAATTTTCAATGAGTCCTCACGCAGGCGATGATCGTTCTCTTGTTGGTGAGATTTTCTGGTGTCGGGCAAGAGAACTGAGGGTTGAATCCCTCGTTTAGTTTCTTGTGGGTGAAGGCTCGGTTAAGACGCATAGAAGTCGCTACATGTTCTGATCTTGACGAGCCGTTGTTTATGGACTTGTTGCTAGTCTTCTTGCTTTATGGCGAATCGTCGGGGAAGTCTTTATCTCTTCGCAATTTTATTTTTCTGTTAGTACTCCTGGGCACCGGGGGTTTGTTGCTATGGCCACTCACCTGTATTACGAGGGCGGTCGCTAGGCTGGGTGCGATGGTGTTACTACTGGGAGTGGGTGTTGAGGTCTTGTTATCAGATTGTGTTGACAGTATAAAGGTATCGTCTAAGGTGATGGGTTTACTTGTAGATTCAACTGCTTCGGCATAAATAAGGCGCGATGGGTTTTCGTCCTGCCAGATTGGAATGGCTTGTTTCCGCGTGACTCCGCGGTCGTTGTGTATGATAGTAATACATTTTAGATCTAAGTGCTTTTGGACACGCGGTCGCCTGTCTCACGGAGGCATGAACAGTGGTAGCTCATAGGTTGGAGGGCTATGCAATCCTTTCTATCGTGCTCACCGGTACACTTCCTGCAACGTGGAGGTGCAGTATTTGATGACGTGTCAGTATTCGAGGCATTTTTGCCATTGAAGGCTACGTCGTCCCTTAGTGGAAGCTAGTTTCTTGTTTTTTTCCATGTTCACTCGGGATTACTAAGAATTCTGGCGCGTCAAGTCTTGGGAAGGTGGAGGTGTGCGGTGGAACGAGAATTTGATGGTTTGATTCATGTCGCTAGAGAAACTCTAGTAACTCCGTAATACTTTACTAAACCTGCTGCAAAAGTACTCAGGTCAGTTGTAGGGGTGAAACAGGAAGTGTATATAAATTGTTATTAGCACTGATGAACGGATGCAATTCAACTGTTACTTTGTGTTTGTATATGTGGGTAATTTTTTGTAAAGCGTTACTTATTCTGAGTTTCACGACGTAGGTCAGAAACTTCAATCCCTGTCGGCGGACGGTTACCGGTTTACCTCCAAGTTGTTGTGAGAGTGAATTCATCATAATAAATGGATTCGTTGAGGGAGCAGATTTGCTTGCACCACTATCAATGAGCGTTATGAGGCAGTGATTAGGGAATGATGCTTGATATTTTCATCTGGGTGGAAGGGTAACTCTTCAGGATTAGATGAGAGTGCCAAGTCTTTCTAATGCACTCGAGTCAATGTCCTTCTGGCAACGAACGTCAAACCAGCGGCCAGTGCCGCATCAAGTCATCGACAAATCATCGTCCGTCTCCGAGTTACTTTGACTAACGGCTTGTTGTCACTACTGTTTATAGGAAGGGGTCACAAAAATGTTCCGCTCAGAAGGAGGAGGAAAGAAACAGTGGTCCTCCGGAATAGAGGCGTCTATTGGTAAGTAATACTAAAAAATATAAATTACAACAGATCAGAATTCAGCTGTTTGTTTCTCGAAGGTAGATGAAAAGCGGTTCCGCACTGAATTGCTTCCGAGGGAACTCAGTAGGCGTTAAGCGGTGTGTGTTAGGAAGGTTCAAAATCCGGCTCCTAGGAAAGTGCGTGCGTCGACATTCCGTTCAGGTTGGGCACTCGGCTAAGACAAGGGCGGTTGTAAGAGGGACGAAACAGTCTATGCAGTATGGGGGTGGCGACGCCTCCATTAGGTGTCTGTGGGCTAGTCTACTAAGCCCAATTCGCAGTCGGCATAGAGTTACCTCTGTCAGACCATCCCATGTCACATTTATTTCGTACAGCTCTTCTAATTGCTGGGTAATTCTACTCCCGCCCCGTAGCCGAAAGTAAAATCGTGCTGCCGTAACCTCCGCGTGTCGTAAAAGGCGACTAAAAGGGGGGGGGGAAAAGGGGGCTAGGAATCCCATTCTCTGTCAAACCCTTCCTCAATGACGGCAAGATGAGAGGCTCACGCCTCTCCGAACCCTATTGTTAGGGCCGCTGAATGTGCGTGGCTGTAGTACGAATGAAGTAATGAGGAGAGAGATTGGCGAGATGCTAGTGAGGAGGAAGTTTGATGTGTTGGCGCTGAGTGGGATGAAGTTGAAAGGTAAGAGCGAATGTGAGTTTGATGTGGTAAGTGGAAGAAAGTCTAGTGTAGAGGAAGGCTGGGCACGAGAAGGTGTGGTGTTGATATCGAGAGATCGGAGGCTAGTTGTTGTTGTTGCTGCTGCTCAACCCCAACTCCTCCTGCAATGGAGGAGCCCCAGCCAGCGCACAAGTCGAAGCCCGGAAACCCACCGACATGTGCATGTTATGGATGTTTTAGCAGATGCGGGCATTTATATTATGCCTATATCCCTGAGAAAGTTGATGCTGTCTTTCGGGCGTTCCCATTGAACACGCACCGACGTGATATCGTGGTCGAGACGGCCGGGTTATACGGTCGGGCACGACGTCATGACGTGCTCGACCGTATCGGGCGAAACCCTTCATCGCAGACAAAGGTCGGAAAGGACATTCCACAGTCTATGCTGGTATGGCTGGAGGACCGTATGATGCCCGCACCTCAGCCGCGCCAGGTAAACCTGGTCACTTCTGGGCAACCCCAACTCCTTCACGTCCACCTCAGGCGGGTGACCCCCAGGACTGTGTTAACTCTGTGTTCGCCCAACGCTAGGGCTGTGAAGTGTGTGTGTATCTGTTTGTGCGTAGATATGTTGTCTGTAGGACGAGGAATGGTCTTGTGGTGATTGCCGAAGTGTGTTGCTGGTGTGTTCTGTAGGTGCCTGTTGGTTTGACAGGGGTTCAGTAGGTGGTGGCAGGGACGTGTCTGGTCTACAATCTCGTTACAAAATTGAGTCCCTCTCATATCAAGATGATGTTCGAGAGGGAGGACCTTGGTTTCCTCATACAGATACAGACACTAGGCCGCATCTCCCAGAAAGAGGGGGGGCTGACGGCAAGGCGCACCTCACACCCACATAACTTAGCCCTTTAGTGCTAAAGGGTGCGGCCGGTGCCCCCGCAACATACACTCTGGGTCACGAGTGCAGTCCGAGGTTCTGTTGTCAGCAGCAGGGCTCGACAGTTTTCACTGGTTTACCCCCGCCGCGTCATAATGACCGCCTCCCCACTATGACCATTCCAACAGCGGGATGCCAAGGGCGGGAAAGCACATCTAAGCAACGTTAAAATCAACCGTTCACAACCATTCTCCACTCACACCTGTTCATTGCACGCTCCCTCGCCACTTCCACATTCATATCTCTCCTACCTAACGCTTGCTTCACACCATCCATTCACCCAATCTTCAGTCTACCTCTAGGCCTGCGACCACTCGCCTCCGCATTCATCACCCTATTCACCAATCTCCCTTCATCCATCCTCTCCATGTGCCCGAACCATCTCAGAACACGCGAATCCACTCTGTCCTCCAACTACTTCACCATCCCTGTTCTGATTCGAACCACGTCGTTGGTGATCCGGTCTCTCAACGTTACTCCAGCCATGCTCCTCAAACATTTCATCTCGAAAACATTCAACCTTCTCTCCTCTGCTCTCACCCCTTAAGTCTCAGCTCCGTAGAGCACAGTTCACACTTTCACTGTGAACCAATCACTCACTTGGCTTCCCACTCTGACACATGCTCGGCAGCCAGCATAAAAACTCTGCACCGCTTCCAACAGATTTCCGCCCACTCTATCAAACGCCACATCCTCCACAGCGCTTCTCTGCCAATCCTGTCGTATGCCTTCTCTAGATCCATGAAGGCCCAGAACACATCCTTTCCATTGGCAAGGTACTTCTCACAGACCTGTCTCACTGCATAAATCTGATCGGCACGCTTTCTATCACTCCTAAAGCCACACTGTTCCTTTCCAATTGCGCAGTTCGTACAGTCTCTAATCTCTTTGATCAGCACTCTCCCGTACAACTTTCCAACCACACATACCAGACTAAGACCTCTCAAGTTGCAGCATTCTTTTTTTATCTCCTTTGCCCTTATATAGCGGAACAATGCAGGCACTGCGCCACTCAATCTGTACCACGCCTGCCACAAAACACAAGTTCAGTAACCTCAGCAACCATTCGACAATCGTTACTCCACCCTTCTTCAGGCACTCGGTCGCAACGCCATCCAAACTAGGGGCTTTCCCTGCTTTCATCACGTCCACCGTCTCCTGCACCTCTTCCCTGGTAATGTCCGCCACAAGTCTTTCTCCCAAAACTGACATCCGAGCACCACCACCCACAGCAACAATGTCAGCCTCTCCGTCATCCTCGACATTCAACAATTCATCAAAATATTCGGCCCACCTCTTCCGTACATTACCACTTTCCAACAACAACTGGCCATTTTAATCTTTCACCACTGCCTTCTTTCCGGTCTCTCCCTTTCTCACCCTCTTCACCTCTTTCCAGAACAACGTTTTGTTCTCAAAATTCTGGCACAACCGTCAGCCCCACCGGGCATCAGCGTCCCTTCTGGCTCTCCTCCTCACCCGCTTCTCCTTTCTTTGTAGCTTTCATTAGTCACCACAGCCTTCACCTGCAACCACTCCTCAAACGCTCCTCTTTTCCGTGCCACCGCCAGTTTCACCTACTCGTTCCACCACTCGCAACCTTTCCTTCTGCACCGGCCACACGGCGCGCACTACACACCTTCTTCGCACATCTCAGTAACGCATCCCTAACGCCTCCCATTCTTCCTCCACATCTCTCAGGTGCTGTACTCTCACGTTGTTATATTCTTCCCTCAACGCCTGCTGGAACTCCTCGGCTCTACTTCTCACATTCAGTCCACTCACTTTCACTACCTCTCTTCCTCCTCCCACTCGTTTGTTGCCCTTCCACTTCAGTTTCACTCTTAATCTACCTTCCACCAGCAGATGGTCAGACACTCCTCCACCCTCCCCTCTCAACACCCGCACATCCAACAGCCTCCCCACCACTCTAATCGATATCAGTACAAAATCCATCAGTGCTCTCTCCACCATTGCACCATGGGCCATCCTTACCCTTGTGTACTTGTGAATATCTCGCTTCTTGAACAAACTGTTCCCAACCGCTAACTCCTGCTCCATACACAGACCTATCAGGTTTTCTCCACAGTCATTTCTACCGGGAACGCCCCACCTTCCTATCACATTCTCCACCACTACATCTGCAACTCTCGCATCAAGTTCACCCAGTACAACTACATTGAAATGACCTCCAAAACTCTCAATACACTCACTCAGGTCAGTTCAGAATTGCTCCCTCTCCTCTTCACTCCTCTCGCTGCCAGGTCCGTAAGCACTCACAAATACCCATCTTTCTATGCCCGAGTTAACTTTTACCCACATCAATCTTGAGGACACCTCCTTCCACTCGGTAACGCTACTAGCCATCCGATCACTCAATAACAAAACCACCCCTTCTCGTGCCCAACCTTCCTCCACACCAGACTTTCTTCTACTTACCACACCAAACTCACATTCTCCTTTACCATCCAATTGCGTCTCACTCAGCGCCAACACATCAAACTTCCTCCTCACAAACATCTCCCTCGGCTTTACATCATTCGTACTACAGCCACGCACATTCAGCGACCCTAAACCTGGGGTTCGGTGAGGCGTGAGCCTCTCCTTCACCGCTCGTCTTGCCGTCTTTGAGGAAGGGTTTTACAGAGAACGGGTTTCTTAGCCCCTTCGCTCCACCCCTTTTAGTTACGACTACGGTAGTTACGCAGGGGTTACGGTAGCACGATTCTACTCCCCGCTATGGGGCGCCCTTTCAGTCGCTTTCTTCGACACGCAGTGGTTACGATAGCAAGATTCTATGCCCCGGCTACTATGTAAATGCAGTTTTACCAAACAAATGAGGAAAATGGAGAGAACAAAGTGGAAGCATAACTCGGAGAGGGTATAGAAGAAGAGTCACAAGGAGTCACAAGGAAATACAGATTCAAAGAGGCAATCTCTGCCCATCCTTCAAATTGCATCGAAGTGAACCTCCCGGAGTCTCCCAGGGGGGACTCACCGTGTGTAACTCTCTCCAGTCAAACAGACCCCAAAGAGGCTTTTGAGTGCTGCAGAGCACACCGTCGGGGATCTCATCTCTCCCCCCACCCTGATGTTGAACGGGTGGGGAGCAGTGTAAATTAGATTAGAGTGTCAAGACTTTCTAGTGCACTGGAGTCAATGTCCTTCTGGCACTGAACGTCAAACCAGCAGCCAGCGCTGCATCAAGTCATCGACAAATCATCCTCAGTCTCCGGAATCGTTTCAACTCACGGCATGCTTAGGTCAATACTTTGTATAGGGATATAGAGAGAGGTCACAAATGTGTCCTGCTCAAAGTGAGCAAAAAAAAACGGTGGTCCTCCGGGATGGAGGAGTTAATTGGTAAGTAAGATTGAGTATGATCAATTCACAACAGATCAGATTTCAGTTAGGAGGCCGGTTTCTTGGAGGTAGCTGAGAAGTGGTTCCGCACTGAATTGTCTCTGAGGGAACTCGTAAGCATTAGGCGGAGTATATTAGGAAAGTCCAGGAACCGGCTCCTGGGGAAGTATGTGCGCCGACATTCCGTCCATGTGGGGCATTCTGCCAGACATGGGCTATTGTAAGAGGGACTAGACAGTCCATGCAGTAAGGAGGTGGTGACGCCTCCATTAGGTGTCTGTGTGTTAGTCTGCTATGTCCTATTCACAGTCGGCATAGAGTTACCTCAGTCCGTCGAGATCGGTTGCTTGATGAGACCCAGGGTATGGGTGCGTCTTTAATAGTACGCAGTTTATTTCTCATAGGAACATCAGACCATTCCGTGTTCCATTTGTTTCGCACAGCTTTTTTAATCGCTGGGTTAAAGTCTTTATATGGGAGTGTACGCTGTTCTGCTGGGTCAGGCGCAGCTGCAGCTCTTCGCGGCGCCGCTTCGTCCGCCCGCTCATTTCCCACCACCCCATAGTGGCCCGGAACCCAGCACAAACAAACGTTCTTGTTTCTGGAGGACAGTCGCACAAGCCAGCGCAAGATTGCTGAAACGACAGGGTGGCAATTGTTGAAGATTTCCAGGATTAGAAGCGCACTGAGCGAATCACTGAAGATTGAGATATTGGCATCTGGAAGAGTATCAGCCGCCAAGAGGGCATCGGCAATGTCCGTGAGTTCAGCAGTGAAAACTGACGCTGATGGCGGGAGTTTCCTTGTGACGACGCGCCCGGGGAGCACCGCTGCACAGCCCACTGCATCGCCGTCATTCGATCCATCAGTGAAGATATGCAAGCTATCAGCGTGATAAGTCTCCGCATGGGCTATAAAATTAGCTCGAAGATTTTGGGGTGCAACATCTGCCTTTCGGCCAGTAAAATAGTGAGGGCAGAGCATATTTTCTGGTAAACGCCAGAT
>SDVV010016465.1:0-14242 GCA_016164225.1 Gammarus roeselii
ATAGTAATTGAGTTGATGTAAAGGAAACCGCATGATATGCATTGCTATATTTTATTTCCCTTTCATGGCTAATTCTGGGCTAACTCGTGCTGCACCATCATGCAAATTGTGTGCTCTGGGCGATGAGCACAAACACGCCTTCTTCAATGGTCTGCATATTAACTAATTGAACCAAGGGCTTGTGGAAAGACCAGAGCACTCCGAGTATTCGTTTGCCTCTTGACAAAGGCTCATGTTATTTGCCGGCGGGCTGTTGTGCCTGCGATCGCGTGTCCTGATCCCATAACAAAGGGCAGCGCAATTGGGACCCTGTTGGGCGGGGCGAGTGCAAATTATAATTCACGAGTCAACCAGGTGAATTATAACTCATCAGGCTGCGTGTATTTCGTGGTGCGCTGCTCAAAAAAATTGTAACACCTGGTCCAATGGGTCAAATGTTCATTTGAGTTGATGGAAATAATTGTAATAATCTGTTCTGGGAGCAACTTGTCTGTTAATTCATCCAAATCAATAGTTGTTTGCGTATGACAGTACGCTGAAGTCAGAATCAGGAAGGGAACTGAACCGAAAATGTGACTGTTTATACAGTTGGCCGAGTTTTTAAGGGTGTGCAAAATTGGAATACTTCTAATTAACGTTTGGGGAATTTGAGAAATCAGTGATTTTATCCGTGTTTGCTTGTGACCGATGATGAAAGTGGTGAAGGCGGAGGTGAACTACAGCTAGGTTGAATCTGGGTGTAAGGAGTTGAGCAGACAGGTGCGGAACCTTGAGCATGCGAGCCAAAACGATGCTTACATAAAGATGCTATTGTTCCGACTGTTTTGTACGAAGCAGACACGTGTGGTATGATAAGAGCTGGAATTTAAATCCCGGATGCATGACTTATTGATCTTACGAGAAATAATGGAGGACTGAATGGATGGATGGAATATAATCGGTGAAATATCTCATCACCTCAACCAGTGAGGTTATAAAATATATTTCTGCTAGAGTAGAACTGAATTTTCTGAGGTAGAATATAGCCACATGTAGACTATTGTATATTGGAAAATGATGTCGATAGATGTTTGATATGATGAGTGCTGTAAATGACTTTGTTTAGAGCAAATTTGAGGAACCTTCCTTGAATTTGAAACGCATGTTAGGAGACATCCTGAAGGGTTCGGTACATGTCTCTGGACCCGGGTAATACAGCTGATGCAGTCGGGTTAAATTTCTGAATGAACCCCCAAGTTGGGTCAAGCTTCTGAATGTACCTACATGCACTAACTTGTGTGTTATTTGTGAGGTATGTTCTGGAACTTGAGTCAAACATCCGTGCTCTTCGTAGTGGAAGCAGCCATTCACGCATTAACACTCGTTGTGTAGAATGAGATGGCAACATGCATCGTTGTGTTAAGACTACATACATCTCTATAATCGGTTTCTGGCACTTTGCTTACGAAGAAAGTTGAGAAACTAGTACAAAAATATTGCTGCGAAGGTAATGTTATAACTTGAACAGACAGAACCTCACTATTTCGCCACTGATTGCATTCATAGTTCATTCACTAACCGGAACTTCGTCATTTATAAGTTCGTCTAGAAAGTTTTCGACTTTAAAGGGTAGGATCTTTCTGAATCTCTTTGCTAACAAGTTGATTTATTCTGCCGTTGTTTCTGGAAGTTTGGCATACATAGGGCGGCACCTTTGAAATTACATTTTTATTGCAATTTTCGATGACGCTAAATAATAAATAAGGTTGATATTTGTTCTTCTCTTTCTCTGGATGACTTTTCAGTTCAACGCTGTTGGTGAAAAATTATTTGCGTTTTGATAATAATCCAGGTCTTTTGTTTACGTGTGAACATTATCATGAGACAATAGCTAATGATTATTTTCCAGGCATAAAAGATTGCACAACATTTCATTTCTGATCAAATAGCGGATGATAAAAATACCGTTTGATCACTATTGGATAATAACAAAATGTCCAGTATCATAGGTACGACGGCATGTGAAGATTACTAAAATAGGGCATTTATTCAGCGATGGAATGTTGTTTCAAATTATATACTCTTCAACAGCACCATGTTCATACAGGTAGGCGCCAAAAAATTTTACATTTTAAAATAGTTGCAAATTTTTTGTACGAGAAAAAAACATTTGAAACAAAGCTCGTTCGAAATTAAGAATATAATCTTGTTAATTTAACATACAGTTTTCCGTCAAATGACCGCCGTCACTTCTCAACACGATGGCCAAAAGTCGCGACGATTTACTATTGATCGAGGCGATGACTTCACTCAAGAGAGTGGCGTCATCGCCTTGATTAACAGTGAAGTGCTCGGCAAAATTGGCCTGAGTTTTGACCCTTGTATATTGAGAAGTGTATTGCAGTAGAAGGCGGCCATATGAAAGATAACTACATAGATGTGAAAACTAAACTACAAATTGTTCAATTCCGAATGAGCATTGTTTAAATTTCAAAAAAAATATATCGATTTTAAAATGTGTACATTTTTAGCGCCCACTCTGTAAATGCCTGCTCGAGACCAATCAACCGACAATATCGTAGCTGAATTGTCTTCCTAACGCAATCCTTATACTGAACTGACGACATATTCCAATATTTCAACTTTTTCTGACCTTGACTTGAGTAGTCGAACTTTTTTTCATCCGTACGTTTTTATTTCGATGTTGTTCATTGGTGTTTGTGTGTTCACCCAATTCCTTACATCGATGAAACATTGATTGTTCAGTTCTCGGGGAATACCTTTTGTGGCAATGAACTTGAATGTCGGATGGCAGGGACGCAATTTTTTTTATTTACTTTTTCCGTTTTATGAACTTATCAAGAATTTGAATGCAGCGAATAGGATAGTATTTACTTGTTTTTTCTTAGTCTCTGATGTCGCACTGAGTTATCAACATTAATGCTTCTGCGCGATTGGAGTGGGGTTCCAGGGGCCGTTACCCAGAATGTATTTCCTGGAATATTTACTTGATCTAGCTAAGGCGCTCGACTGGCCCTAATTCCTGTTCACTGCCATTGTTTTAAGAAGTCATCGTTACACGATTTACGTCTTGTTTCGTCATTATAATATACGCTCTGATGACAACTGCTTTTCATGTAAGATCATAACATGGCATTGTAGGCCATAAAAAAATTCCCAGCAAAAACAAGAAGAGGGAATCCATGCCACAAGTCAACGCGACAGCGACATCCGCGCGCGATGAACCACCAGACAGGATGAAGGTGATACTTCAGTACCAAGAGGAAGCCCTGCATGAGATGAAAAGTTGTGACGAACACCAGTGGCTGAATTGCAGGCAATTCGCAGACTTCAACATAGAACAGCGAGAGCACTGCACCCTCTCGCATCACCTCAAGCCCGGCGCCACTGAGTTGACTTGATGTTGACCCCACCGCACCTCTCGCATTACCTCAAGCCCGGCACCACCGAGTTGGCTCGATGTTGACGCCACCGCACCCTCTCGCATCACCTTAAGCCCGGCGCCACTGAGTTGTCTTGATGTTGACCCCACCGCACCCTCTCGCATCACCTCAAGGCCGGCACCACCGAGTTGGCTCGATGTTGACGCCACCGCACCCTCTCGCATCACCTCAATGCCGGCACTACCGAGTTGGCTCGATGTTGAAGCCACCGCATCCTCTCGCATCACCTCAAGGCCGGCACCACCGAGTTGGCTCGATGTTGACGCCACCGCACCCTCTCGCATGACCTCAAGGCCGGCACTTCCGAGTTAGCTCGATGTTGAAGCCACCGCATCCTCTCGCATCACCTCAAGGCCGGCACACCGAGTTGGCTCGATGTTGAAGCCACCGCCTCCTCTCGCATCACCTCAAGGCCGGCACCACCGAGTTGGCTCGATGTTGACGCCACCGCACCTTCTCGCATCACCTCAAGGCCGGCACCACCGAGTTGGCTCGATGTTGACGCCACCGCACCCTCTCGCATCACCTTAAGCCCGGCGCCACTGAGTTGGCTCGATGTTGACGCCACCGCATCCTCTCGCATCACCTCAAGGCCCGCACCACCGAGTTGACTCGATGTTGACGCCACCACACCCTCTTGCATCACCTCAAGGCCGGCACCACCGAGTTGGCTCGATGTTGACGCCACAGAGAGCAAGATTATTATATCGCGCAACGCTTGAAATGACTATGCGAAATATGTCTCTCTAAATATTCAGAAGACATACTTCCGATGTCTCAAAGAGATGTGGAGAGACACCTTACTTTGACGTAGCAGAGGAATACAATTTCAGCGTAAATGAGTTCATGGAAGATATTCAAGATTACCTAGGTCGGAAACAAAATGTTGCGTTAGATGGAGCGGAATTTGATGAACGGAATCAAGAGGCTGGGGATTCATTCGATGTTAACTGCTTGGTTGCCCGGAAAATGACAGAGAAAGCGTATGGATGCTTAAGATGCTGGGAGCAACGCCCTTGGTGAACAGACAAACGGCGGAAATCCTAGACGCAGACATAGGACAGAGACTGCTCGCAATAACTCAGTTTCCAGATATCGAGACCGTTGTTGATCTATGCTGAATTCAGGAATCAGTTGCAAATATTCAACTGTCCTGAACTTTACGACTGTTCTCAATCTAAGCATGAAGAACAAGTGTCCAAAAAATTTACTCACCCACAGGATTACAAATGCACTTTGCAGCTCATGCTCTGCGAAGAACAATAGATGCCGACACTTCGTAAAAGTCGGTCACCTTAAGATGATGTCTCATGGCAAGACACGGCAGAACAATTTGGTGGATTAAAAAGATCAAATCACAACAGCAAGTATGGGAGAACATTAGACTGGGCTACGACCAAGCAACAACGTGTTTTATCTTAAGAAATTGTGTTCGCCTATCAAAAGCATTCATTAGTGTCTCTTCATCAAAGAGTATTTGATCGGAAATGGTGTGAATTATGTGACATTCGGGATGCAAAATCACAACGGAACAAGGTGTACGTGAACGAGCTCTACAAAAATCATGTTGCTCACTTGATTTTTTTATATATTTGTAATTGCATTTGGAATTAAAAATAAAACTATGAGTAGAAAAAGGACCGGGAAAACTACTTCTTTGATTTGGACAATGTAATGGTTAACATGTATCTAATTACTTTAGGTGCCGACTTAGCCCCCATGTTACTCGGACATTGTAATTATAAATTTATTTTGGGTCCAAGTTAATTACTTTTGAGCCAAGTTTATTACTTTGGGTGTCCGACTTTAGCCCTATGTAACTCGACATTGTAATTATTAATTACTTTTGGGTCAAAATTAATTACTTTTGCGGTCGGAACCGGTTTTGGCGCGATTGGAGACATCCGGGTGGGGGCGGAAGGGGGGCGGCGCAGAGGGGCTGATGAGGGAGGGGGGGGGGGGGCAAAAGAGCGAAGGGGGGTGGGGCAGCCCCTGAGTTTTCGCAATCTGTGCGGTTGATTTGAGAATCTTTTATGTGTGAACATTTAATTTATATGTGATTTCAAATGTATATAGTATTTATATAAATATATATCCAGCGCAGCGGGCGGACGGGTGGCTCGCGTGGTGGTGAATGGGGATTTTGGCCCTCGTTTTCGAGTGTATTTGGGGAGGTTTTGTGATTCTGTACATGTATGATTTTACTGTTTATAAGTGTTTTATTCTATGTGTGTATTTTTTCTTATAGATGGCTGTATTGGGGTACGTTTGGTTCCTTACTGTTATTCATTATATATTTATTCGGTTCTGGTAGGATTATCCTTATTTATACCACATGTTTTTGGAAGGGTGGGTGTAGGGGGGTCCCATGGGCAAAAACATACCCACGCCCCTGTTTTCCATCTGTCTATTTCATCTGTACATAATATGTATAGGGATAGTATGGTATATTGGTTGGGCAGTTGACGGGTTGATGTTTGTTTTTGGGTTGATGCAGCAGCTTAGTTACGAGAATCTGTATACCCCATAACGCCCTATCCAGTTTTGAACCTGATATTTCGCTGACACCATGTATCCGCATGTTCCAAATGGACCGTTATCAACCGGCTGAGGACGGTTCAAGTAGTCTTATCTATTTTTTTTGTATGGCGAGTATCGGTTGGATGCCCCCCTCAGCAAGAGTAAGTTACTATGTTGTGGTTTGTATACATAGTGATAATCAGTTGATATATGCTGAATTTGTATTATTTTCGGTATTTTGAATGATTATTTCATTCAGTTGTAGGAATTTTAGGATATATTTGGTTTGAGTCTTACATGAAGCACATTATTTCAGTCAGAGTTAATAGGTTTTGCATCATTTAGATGTTTATAGGTATATATCACGTTATGTTACGAATAAGCCGTGGTTACTTTAGTTAAAGAAGATTTAATTTTCCCCTCTTTTGGTGTGCCATTGTATGCTGCTCACATGTCTTGCTAGCTTATCCACGTTAGTTGTTTGGTAGGTTACATGCTAGTTGTTCTTCTCGTAAATCATACAGATACAGATACAGACACTAAACCGAAATCCCCAGCAAGGGGGGTGGCCGACGGCAAGGCGCACCTCACACTCTCATACACTCACACTCGCACGCCTTAGCCCTTTTACACAAAAAGGTCCGGCCGGGAACCCCCCGGCAACACACCCTCCGGGTCATGTGTGAGGTTCGAGGTCAGTGTCAGCAGCAGGGCCCGACAGTGTGACTGGCTGGGCCGCGTCATGATGACCGCCCCCCTTCCCCCCCCCATCCCCGCCTACGAACATTCCGTGTCTCAACGATGTACCTAGGGCGGGAACGCACACCACGGCAGTGTCAAAACTCATTCATTCACAATCATTCTCCACTCACGCCTTTCCAGTGCACGCTCTCTCGCTACCTCCACACTCAGGACTCTCCTTCCTAACGCCTGCTTCACACCATCCATCCATCCAGACTTCGGTCTCCCTCTAGGGCTACGTCCAATTGCATCTGCCTTTCATACCCTTTTCACCAATCTCATCTCATCTCATCCATCCTCACCACGTGCCCGAACCATCTCAGAACGCGCGAATGCACTCTGTCATCTAACTTCTTCACCATCCCCGTTCTGATTCGAACCACGTCGTTAGTGAACCTGTCTTTCAGCGACACTCCAGCCATGCTCCTCAAACATTTCGTCTCGAAATTATTCAACCTTCTTCTCTCCTCTGCTTTCACCCCCAAATCTCAGCTCCGTACTGCACAGTTGGGACAACGACACCCTCATACAGCCCTCTCTTTGCTTCCATCCAGCTCATTACGCTCTTCAGTGCACCCAACACCTTTCACCCCTTCTTCACTCGCGCCTTCACCTCAGATTCCACTAGTTCAGTCTTCTCCACATGGGAGCCCAGATACCTAAAACACTGAACTTCTTCCAACAACTCTCCATTTAGAAGGGCACTAATACTGCTCGCATCGGCAGTCCTCGAGTCCCTCATTACTTTACTTATACCCACGTTTACTCGAAACTTCCTCATCTCACAAATTCTACCAAACTCAGACACCAGCCTACATAGCTTCTCCTCTGAATCCGCCGTCAGAGCCGCATCATCCGCAAACAGCAACTGGCTCAACTGTCAAATCCGCCCATTCGCTTCCAACAGCTCCAAGTCACGACTCAGCACACTCGCGTTTACCTCCCTGACCACTCCATCCATAAAGAGATTGAATACTCAAGGAGACATCACGCAGCCTTGTCTCAGACCCACTTTCACTCTGAACCAATCTCTCACCTCGCTTCCCACTCTGACACATGCTCGGCTGCCAGCATAGAAACTCTGCACCGCTTTCATCAGCTTTCTGCCCACTTCATACGCAAGCAAAATTCTCCACAGCACTTCCCTTTCAATCCTGTCGTATGCCTTTTTCCAGATCCATGAAGGCCCAGAACACATTATTTCCCTTTGAAAGGTACTTCTCACAGACCTGTCTCACTGCAATAATCAGATCGGCACGCCCTCTACCACTCCTAAAAACCTCATTGTTCCTCTCCAATTGCGCAATCCGAACATTCTCTAGTCCTTTTGATCAGAGTCCTGCCATACAGCTTACCGACCACAGACAACAAACTGATACCTCTTGAGTTGCAGCATTCATTTTTATCTCCTTTGGCCTTATACAGCGGGACAATGGGGGCACTGCGCCACTCAATCGGTACCACGCCCGCCACAAAAAAAAATGTTCAGTAGCCTCACCAACCATACGACAATCGGTATTCCACCCTTTTCAGGCCCTCAGTCGCAATGCCATCCAAACCAGAAGCTCTCCTTGCTCTCATCACCTACACCGCCTTCTGCACCTCTTTCCTAGTAATGTCCATCCGCGCACCACCACTCACAGCAGCAGTGTCCGCCCCTCCCTCTGTCATCCTCGACATTCAACAGTTCATCAAAATACTCGGCCCACCTTTTCCGTACACCACCACTTTCCGTCAACAACTGGCCGTTATCATCTTTCACCGCCTCCCCCTTTCCGGTCTCTCCCTTTCTCACCCTCTTAACCTCTTTCCGATTTTCTCATTTAGCTCACTCACTTTCACAACCTATCTTCCTCCTCTCACTCCTTTGTTCCCATTCCACCTAAGCTCAACTTTCAATCTTCCCTCTACCAGCAGATGGTCAGACACTCCTCCACCCTCTCCTCTCAACACCCGCACATCCAACAGCCTCCGCACCACTCTCTTCGAAATCAGCACAAAATCCATCAGCGCTCTCTTCTCCACTTCAACATGGACCATCGTTACCCATGAGTACTTGTGTATGTCTTGCTTTTTGAAGAGGCTGTTTCCGACTACCAGCTCCTGCTCCATGCATAAACCTATGAGATTATTCACTACTGCATTTCCCATTCTCGCATCAAGGTCGCCCAGTACAACCACATGGAATTGACTTCCAAAACTTTCAATACACTAGCTCAGGTCATTCCAAAATTGCTCCCTCTATTCCTCACTCATCTCGCTACTAGGTCCGTGCGCACTCACAAATACCCATTTTTCTACGCCAAACTTTTCTTTCACCCACATCAATCTTCAGGACACCTATTTCCACTCAGTAACACTACTAGCCAGTCGATCACTCAATAACAGCATCACACCTTCTCGTGCTCAACCTTCATCCACGCCTGACTTTCTTCCACTTACCACTCCAAACTCACATTCGCCCTTACCCTTCAACCTAGTCCCACTCAGCGCAATCACATCTAACTTCCTCCTCACAAACATATCATCAATTTCTCTTCTCTTTTCTTCATTCGTACCACAACCACGCACATTCAGTGACCCTAACAATAGAATTAGGAGAGGCGTGAGCTTCTCTTTCCCCCGCTCGTTCTGCTGTCTTTTAGGGAGAAATTTTACAGTGGAGGGGATTACTAGCCCCCTCGTTCCGCCCCTTATTAGTCGCCTCCTACGACACATAGGGATTACGGTAGCAGTATTCTAACGCCCCCGATACGAGGGGTTCATCATGGTTTTTAATATATGTTTTGGGTATGGTAGAGAATTGATCGTGTTATTTTATTATAACTCGAGCGTTTTAGTATATTTTCATTCAGTTTTGTATGGTCTATGTAGAGTTTCCATCTTCAATGCGAAGTATTAGATATTTTTTATACAATTATAGGAATATTAGGATATATTACGTTTTTATCTGCAACGTAGAACATTATTTCAGGTGAAATTTAGCTAGACGGTGCATCTTTTTAGGATTTTATGTATATTTTTTACGTCTTGTTACAAAGATTGACGTGGATGTTATATCTATAGAAGATTAGATTTGTTACAAGCTTGGTCTTGTTGTTAGTTTCGTGTATATTTATTGTAGAAACATAGTTCAATGTTTAGGAGGAGTTACAGGAGTCCCGTAGACAAAAACTCGTTGCGTTTATGTTTATTTGTATAAGTAGACCAATATACTATGGTGGATACCCTCGTATACTACATTTTTAATGTTTATTAGGACAGAGTAGAGAATTACGTAGTTATTTTATAATTGTTGTTCGAATTTTCCACTCAAATCATAGGAATATATGTTCAAGAGGTGTAAATCCGTACTACATCTTTGTGGATTTTCATCATTAAACCCTAACTAGTGTATGGCTTAACGTTTTAGAAGACGATTTACTGAATGGATTGGTGCTGGTATAAAGGCGGTTCACACTCTCTGGTGGTCATTTGGAATTCGTGCAAGTTCAACGTGATTTTGTAAGTTTATGAGGATGTTGATCTTAAGTTCTATGGTTTTGTTGTAGAGGTTATACGACAAGCTGCTGGTCGTTGTAGGGATTTACTTAGGTCGTCAGTGAACAGATGCCCAGATATTGTGGACACACTCTTTGTGACTCATGTCAGGCCCATTCTTGACAACTAATGTATGGATTGTTGGTTATGTCCAGGATGTGACTTTGCTGTTCAGAGATGATGGACTAAACAGATGCATGGTATGCCTGAGGAGTTGTACCATGTCTGGCTGTTGCCTCTAAATTTGTTTTATATCAGGGGTAGCTTGCTACGATGTGACGTAATAAAGCATTGTAGAGTTCGTTGTTATGACACAGTGGGCTTTGATTTGTCCTACTAGAGACGTTAGCATACGAACGGTTTAAGAATCTGTTTCAGATTGAACGGGTATTGTAGCATTATTAAATTATTATGCATGATCACAGTGTTTGTTTTACTGTCAGATCTTTTTTGTGTGTTTTTTATATATTAGTATGCCATCTTCGTCCTGCTTCAGATCACATTAAGAGTTCAGGATTATTTCATCTTTTTTATTAATTACAGGATTGGTAATGCATTTCGGCATCACTTATTGATCGACCATACACCTTCCATATTGGTGTATGATTTATCATCTGGGGTATGGGAGGATACACCGTATATCATAGGTAATCAATGTCGGTTAGGGTAGATTAGAAAAACTTACTTAACTGGTTTATTTACTGGTGTACGATTTTGAACGGTTATCATGGTAATATAACTTTATTAGGTCTACATTCTCATAATTCGATGTAGTGCTCTGTATAAATTCACTTAATTGGATGTATTGGCACAAAATATTGGTAAGTTTTACCTCCTGATGTTGGATCTGTGGTACTGTTTTGAGTTGTCTTGGAGAACTAGTTTACTGGATTTGTAAAGAGTGTTAGTGTTAAAATACTCTATTTGTTTATTGTAAATCCCAATTATATATTTCGGTCGCATGTCTATACTAGATGCTTATTCCCACATGTCTTACTTCTATAAATATATTCTAACCTTTTGTAGTTTGTACAGTTAAAATAGTAGCTTGATTCATGTGTTGTTATGAGATTTCGATGAAACTCAGAATATCTGACTTATTCGAGCATTCACTATAACCACTCTAGCGTTCTTACGTTAGACTTGTGATGTAGAGACCGCAGTTAACAAAATCTAGAATATAAATCCCGGAAATGATAAGAATATATGACTATTAGGTTATCATTCGTCTAATTTGTTGTGGTGTTCGAAGATATTGGGATTTTATAAGTATTGATATTGGATCCGGGTCCCGTTTTAGGTTGACTTATAGAACTAGTCTATCGGATGCGTATAAACTGTTAATGTAAAAATCACTCCATTCGTACATTGTGTGCTCAATTATGTATATCGCATCGCACAAGTTGGTAGCTTCCAAACCATATAATTCATTTTATTTGTTACAAACGTAATATGTGCATATGTGTATGGGTGTATGCGTGTGTGTAGTTTCACGTAATGTTAGTTTATGACTCGTTAAATGACAGTGGAGTTTAAACGATTATGTAAGCTTGCCGCATATATCATTGATTGTTAGGGCTGTCATAGCGTTACGCGTATTTATTCAACATTTTACTGTTACAATTAGATATTTTTGTCGTATTGCTGGATTTTTTGCTCAATTTAAGAGGTTATCAGTTTGATATCATGTTATATTGTTTATTATCTAACATAGGGTTCTCGTATACGAATACTTAACTTGATTTTCTTCTTACCCTTTTCGTGTATTTTAACGAATATTCACTACATCCTCTATAACATTTTATTGTATATCTATGATGTAAGGGCCGCAGTCAACAAAATCTAGAATATAAATAACGCCCAAGCTACATAATTAGCGATTCATATATCAATGTACGACATCATTGTCATGAAAATCAATATACACAAAATGGTTGCCATTCTCCGCCAGATACGTTATTACCTAACCTAACCAATCTCACCAATAATTTTTTTTTTTCATGTTTGATGGCTGTGTTAGTAGTAGGTATAACCGCAAAACGCAAATGCGAAGGAATTAGATCGGGATAAAAGAGCCGTTCGGGGTAGGACGCGATGCATGCACCTTGACTCACCGAGCGTACGGGGGTGCGCGCAGAAATGGGGGGCGGGAGCGTAGGGTACCGGAAATGGTTTGGTGCCCCAAGTCAGCTAACGGACGAAGGGGAGGGAGGGGGGGAAGACCGGAAGGGGGGCGGAAGGTGAACGGCGGGATGGAAGCAGGCTTGCGCCCTTGATTGGCAAGGGTCATGTTATGAACATTTTCATTTGTACTGTATTTTGATATATATTATGTTTATATATATGTTTCCTCTTCTTTTGATCATTGTAGTGGAGTTTAATTGGACACTAACTGTTGCTCATTATATGTATATTTATTAGGTTCTGGTAGGATTAGTTTTATACCAAATTTCTGGTAGGGGCGAGGCGTAGGGATTCCCTAGGCAAAAAGTTGGATGTTCTCCTGGAAGATTATGTGAGTTTGCTCTTACCTGTTCCTTGTCTTATAAATTTGTTTCCGTGTCACGTTTGCTACGTTGTGAGTGTATATATCGTTATATATTTATGTATCGATTATATTTCTATATTTTTTATGTGAACATATACGTGTGTTTTCTTACCTTGTTGTGGTATATATGACTCATTCAATGCTTGATTGGTGGATTCGTAGCGCTGCGGGCTTGGGATATTTTTATATGTTATATTCATTTATCACTATATATTCTTTTATAGGATTAGTATGGTAGGTATGTCTTATAACTCAATTTCCAGTCTTAGTGTGCGAATGGTCCTGTTTGTACCAGCCTGAAGGTAGGATTGCAGGCAAGATTTTGTGTTTCCTATCCATTTATATCATATGTAAATACTATCTATAGGATTAGTATAGATTATTAGTATGATTATTGGCGAGTTTAGGTATGTATTGTAGGATGATGCAGCACCTACGGTCGAGAATCTATCTTCTCCATATTGCAATACCCAGTTTTGAAACATTTATATCAGTGTTCCATTGATGCGTTTTTTCCAATAGCGAAAATACCTGAACGATATGGATTTACTGTAAGTTAAAATATTATGTTATGTATACTTAGTAATAATCGATTGATTTAAGTTGAATTTTTAGTGTTTCGGAATTTCGATCAGTTAACTCATACAGTTTTAGGTATTTAGGGTATTTCTAGGCTTGAAGCATCCATGTAGCAAGCTATTTCAGGCATAATTGCTAGGTTGTTGCATCATTGTGGTAGTTTTATATGTATATATGACACAGCTGTTACGATTAAACCGTGGTTAATCGTAACAGCTGTGGCCGAGTGGTTAGCGTATCCGACTGCAGTGCCAGCCTCTGGTGCTGCATGTCGCAAGTTTGAGCCTCGGTAAAGACATGGCGGTCTTTAGCGGGGAGATTGGGCGCCTCCCTCCTCTGTGTCAGCCTCACTTAGCCACCCTCCTGATAAGGGGGAAACGGCTGTATGTCTATACATACATACATACTTTAATTAAAAAGATGTTACTTTATCCCTGTTGTGGAATGATGTTGAGGCTAATTTCATTAGATTTTGTATATACTATACCGTATTTACTTTAGGTTTCAGTTGTGTCGCATGCATGTCTTGGTATCTTATTCACATTTCTTGTTTGTTTGGTTACATGTTAGTTCATTCTCATACATCACGTTTTTAATGTATGTTTTGGGTATGGTAGAAAATTAATCATCTCGCTTTGTTTTATCTCGTGAGTTTAGTATAGGTCATTCAGTTTTTGTAGCTTCTCTGTTGAATTTCCGTCTTCAATGCAATCTGTTGGTTATTTATACAATATCAGAGTATATTACGTTTGTGTCTACAATATAGAACATTATTTCAGGTCTAATTTAGTTACATTTTGTTCATTTTTTGTGTTTTATATATCTTCTTTCATCCTGATACAATATTTGAAGTGGATATTATAGATATAGA
>SDVV010016466.1:0-14241 GCA_016164225.1 Gammarus roeselii
GCAGGCCTAGAGGTAGACCGAAGTTTGGATGGATGGATGGTCTGAAGCAGGCGTTGGGAAGAAGAGACATGAATGTGGAGGTGGCGAGAGAGCGTGCAATGAACAGGCGTGAGTGGAGAATGGTTGTGAATGGTTGATTTTGACGCTGCTCTGATGTGCTTTCCCGCCCTTGGCATCCCGCTGTCGGGATGGTCGTGGGTGGGGGGGGCCCGGCCATTATGACGCGGCGGGGGTAAACCAGTGAAAACTGTGGGCCCTGCTGCTGACGACGGTTCCTCGGTACATTCGGGACCCAGAGTGTAAATTGAGGGGCTACCGGCCGGACCCTTTAGCGCAAAAGGGCTAAGTGGTGTGAATGTGAGCGTGTGAGGGTGTGAGGTGCGCCTTGCCGTCGGCCACCCCCCTTTCTGGGGGATGCGGCCTAGTGTCTGTATCTGTATCTGTATAAACCCTTTTAGTTGAAATGGTTTCTTTTTTCATCAGCGTGCCTATGTACCAGTTGAAATGTCTAAATATTGATAATTATGATGAAGTTATTATTTTCACACACTATGGAATGCGATCCTACCAGAATAGACGATTTTGGTGTCCTACGGAGGAGCTTACGACGACTCAGATCGTAGTTTCGGTGGAGATAGGCTCCTAATCTAATCTCGTCGTTTCAGATTAACGAAGAATCGGGCAACAGACGTCCTGTTATGGTCACTTGGGACGAGGAAGTTCCTCCCAAAGGAGGCAAGGTCACCGTGATTAAAACGAGCAGCGCGCCTGCTGCTCCTCTCGGCGGCCAAGGCACGTCGAGCTCGGAAGGTGGAACTCCTACTGCTGACGGAGGATCACTCGCTTCGCCTACTGCAGCAGAGCGCACGTCATCCGCCTTCAACGTCCCACCACCCACTACTTTCGACGATACTTCGACGGCCATGGACGTGCTTCCCATTTCTGTGCACCGCAACACAGACTCTCAGGGAGAGAGTGGGGCTGCTGCGCCTTTGCAGCTGGCTGGAGGGGAGAGAAGAGATGGTTCTGTGGAAACAACTTTAGCAGCTCTCACTGGGGCTGCCATGGATCTTCACAACATGGACTATGAACAAGACAGCAGTGCTGCTGCAGGGGCAACAACCGTCGCTTCTGGGTCTGTTACTCCCACCAACACGACAGCGGACGAGAAGATGGACGTGGATGATTCCTCTGCTGTCGCAGATAACCAAGAAACCAAAGACAACGAGTTTTTCGATCCCAGCGAAGAACTCCCCGAATACATTGCTGCCGATCTGATGAAAGTTTGCGTGGGCTTCCTCCAACTGGGAGTTGACACCGACACCCTGCACGCTGTGCTGAGGCTCAGCTTGAGGCTCACGCGCTCATGGCTGCGTGCAGCTCAGTTCGAACGGCTTGGCGGCATCAAGGCTCTGCTTGCTCTCGACGACTCGCACGCCTTCAAGGGCTTCTCCAATTTGGCGGCGCTGCTCATGCGGCACGTCCTTGAGGAGCCGCACACCCTCACCGCAGCTATGGAAAAGGTTATCCGCGGCACGGTTGGTAGCGGGCCCAATCCCAACGGCAGCGGACGCGAGCTGCACTACCTCTTGCGGCTGCTGGCTCCTGCTTCCTGCCGGGGCCATGCCACGCTCTGCAAGCTGGCTCAGGACATGCTGCGCATAGAATACGTCAAGCGACCTATGGCTCAGCAAGTCAACAATGAAGATATTATCTTTTGCCAATTGGCCTCTGGCAACAAGAGCACTACCAGCTCCAGTGGTTCCGCCAGCCCCGAGGCTCAGAGCGTCATCAAGGATTTATTGGACGCTCTCACCATCCCCAGTGAAGAGGAGACCACTTCTGCCGATTCTACTGCGGCAACTGCTGAGAGCGCCCCCGATAAGTCCTGTAACATTGGTGGTGCTGTGGTCAACGCCACATCATCGGCAAGGAGGCACTTGAACCTTTCAAGGTCTTCCTCGGCTAACGATATGGTTGTGCACGACCCCGACGACCAGAGTCCCATGGATAGTGACGCTGGTGGCAAGCTCCCCGAGACAGATGCCCAGCTAAAAACTGTCATTCCCGTCGCCGCCGCTAAAGCTCGGCGACCGCTTCTCTCTCGATGGAACATCTGCAAATTACTTGCAGAGTTTGTTAGGTGCTATCCTGACGTGGCGAAGCTGGTGACCGAACATGTCTACACTCCTGACAACACAGAGTACGTCACCCAAGAATGTAGTGCCTTGTCTTACATGCTGGACAGTCTGGTCTGCGGTGCAGCCAGCTCCGGCAATCCCCCTACCACCGAGGACGGCCGAGGATACGTTAGGCTGCTGGTTGGGGCGCTGGCGTCCTGCAATCACGCTCCTGAGGCTCAAGCCATATTAGTAACCGAAGTGAAAGCCTCCCTGGCTAGATGTTGCCAGACGGCAGAAAGCAACACTAAGCATGAACAGCTGCAGTCACTGATTCACCTCATTTGTACTATGATGGAGACCTGCCCGTCTCACTACTCGTCGCCGGCGTCTGTGTTTGGCAGCAAGAACACGGTGAGCATGAACAACATAATGAGAATCTTGGTCCGTAAGGGCGTCGTGACCGACTTGGCTCGCATCCCTCACTGCCTTGACCTCTCATCCCCAAACTTGGCTGGTACCATAAACGCATCCCTCAAGGCTCTAGAGATGGTAGCTCGCGTCATGAACCACCCCGCTCTGATTCCCGCAGCCAGTGCTCGTAAGAAGCAAGGCAACGTCGGCCAAGCAACTCAAGCGTCTGGTGCTTCCGCCGTGGCTGCTGGTAGCGGCGCAAGTAGCGGTGGCACTGCTGCGGGAGGTGGCAGTGGAGGTACCAGTGCCATCGCAATCGCTGCTGATGATGCTGGCAACGCCGTGGCCGAGTCCGCTGGGACCGGAGAAGGCGCCACTGAAAGAGCGATGGCGGGTGACGAAGAAGACGAGGACGATGAGGAAGAGGAAGTCGAGGAAGTGGTCCACGACAACGAAGACGCTCACCAGCGTGCTGAGGAAGAGGATGAGGCCAGCCGCCGCCGCCACGAGGCTTCAGGTGCCAGGACACACCTCCTCGCCGATGCTGAAGGAGAACTCGATGCCATCTTCAACCGCATTATCGACAACCGTCGACTTGACGGTGACGGCGATGAGTCCGGTGGAGAAGGAGGCGATGATGACGATCACGGTGATGACGATGATGACAGAGACCGTCGCGGCGGTAGCACCTTGGCCACTCTTGCCTTCGTCATAAGCGACACGCCCATGGACACTGACGAGACCCTGCACGACTCTCGCATGGTGACACACTCTGAGAGTCAGCTGTTTGACGATGATCATGACGACGGCAATGATGAAGGGGACTCTTCCTCGTCGTCTGAATCATCTGATGACGAGGACGATGATAACGACGACGATGGCGATAACGAGGACAACGAGGACGTCGTGCACGATGATAACGACGCAGACGGTGAGTCTAGGTGATATGGGCAGCTTTCAAATTATTTTATGATTTTCCATTCAATTACTGCGCTGAATTCAATAGCTAAAATTTTTATCGACTACAATTTATTTGCACTTGAAATTATTTTGTTTTCTTTACAGTAAGACTACTAGACTGATTTGAATAAATCGCTTCGCGTTTTACTTCTGCTTGATCCTTGCTTATAATAACACTTCTAGTGGACTCTTTATTCCCTTGCTCGCCATCAGTAAGTTTATGATAATTTTAAGCGTCCAACAACTTATAATTAATTATAAAGCAGCACTGTAATGGTGTGGTTGTTGCTCCAAAAATACGTTGTCGAGGCATTTGCAGTTGATGTCTTCCCCGATTAAAAGTATCAATATCTTTTAGGTGATGACGATGAAGACGACGAGGAAATGGATGACGGTTCAGTGATCGACGAAGAAGAAGAAGAAGAGGAAGAAGAGGAGGAAGACGAACTGGAGCTGTTTGATGACAGCTACTTGCGCCTTCCCATTGACCGAGACTCGGAAGACATGGTGCTCCTCCCCTCATACCAACACTACATAGACACCATCGATACCATTGACACCATGATCTTCGGCAATAGAGTGTCTGTGCCCAATCATGGCCTTCCTACGCACGATGAACAGGCGTTTGTGACGCTCACCACCCCATCCACATCCAATGGTATGTAGGAACCAAATGGTGCCACACTTACTAGACCAGACCAATACTTGAGATACGACGTGAAGGTAATCGTCTCGCAGCCCCAGCGAGAAGGCTCATCGTTCCACAGTAGCGTTTGTCTCTGCAGATAGATGCGTCTTATCGTTTATCATTCGGAAGGTGATTGCACCCCCATCAAAAAAATTAAATACATGTCCGATCATCTGTCCGTCCTTAGTAGTGTTCGTTCGAGAGGCTTCAAAATGCCAAGGCTACGCAAATGCTGCATGGATTCCGGCGATTCATACCTCAAACTATAAAGCAGCACCATTCGCTGAGCTACATGTCAAGTTTTTAAGAAATTGTTTTCGTTGTCCTAAAAGCGCCCTTCGAACGTCGCCATTTTTTAGGCGTTGTTCTTCACGCTTAATGCACGAGTTTTTTTATAAATTATCAGGCTTTGTCAATGCTTAATGGATTCCTATACTTCTATGTCCAAACTAAAGAACAGCACCATACGCATAGCTTTGCCACATTTTAGGTCCTGCTCTTAATGCCGTACACATGTTTCGCATTTCTTAATGCTAATGCTTGTCAATAATGGATGGGTATCTAGATTTTAATGCTTTAATTGCAGAACAGAACCATACGCAGGGCTACACGTCTGCTTTTCAAACTCATTTTTTTGCTTCTCAAATTTTGTTCCTAACTTGACCATTTTTTCTAATTTCCTATAGGTACGACTTTTATAAGGGTGATTTCTCAAAAGTGTCAAGCCATCGACATTAATACTCGCATTTCAGTATTTGAACAACTCAAAACTAGGCTGAATCTTCCCAGGAAGGGGATGACCGATGGCAAGGCGTATCTTACACTTGTCTCATGCGCACGCTCATACAAACTCAACTTTTTTGCTCTGAAGGGTCCGGCCGGGAGACTCCGCTAGGTACGCTCTGAGTCATGAGTGCGGTCCGAGGTCATTGTCAGCAGCAGGGCCCGAGAGTGTAACTGGTGTACTCCTGCTGCGTCATAGTCCCTGCACCGCCCTCCCCACCCACGACCATCTCGTGTCCCGAGCTGTCATGGGCAGGAAAGCAAATTAGGGCAACGCTTCTGCAGATTTGTGGCGTAAATAAAAGAGACAGCACCTCAGATAGACAGCGCCGCGTCGATATATGTCCGCTGGCTGCGACATTCGTAGCGACAGTAGCTCGTACTGTTACCCTAAAATAAGAGGTCTCTATTGTATTACTATGCCCATGTTGGTTGTCAATGAAGCTTTTATTATTATTATTAAATGTGGACAATTCGACATCTATTCTGAAAGGTGCTGTTGGAATTCAAACTTTAATCCTAATTGCCCTGTATGAAAGCAGTTTACAATTTATGCAATTTTTAAAAGTAACAGACGATGCTGGAAGACAAGATCTGCAATCTAGTTTACCAACGATTGTTTAATACCAACTGTTAACCTTTACTTAGTCAGTAGGTTTTAAGGTGTGTTCTGTGCGATCCCATCATATCACAGATCGCTCATCTTTTCACCTCCTAAAGATTAGTTTGTCGAGGCTCGTTTCATGTACGATCCCCTGATATTACACAATTACTTTCTGCTTCTAAAGGAGTAGGCTTTTAAAGTTATGTTGCCTGTGCAGTACCCTCTTATGAGTAGCTACACACGTTGCTAACCGTTTCTTTAAGAAGTATACTTTTTAAGGTTTGCTGCCAGTACAGTCTCCAAATATTGACTACACCGGTCGCTAACAGTTTTTTGTGGAGTAGACATTTTAAGATATGTTTTTTTAGTTACACATATTGCTAACCGTTTCCTGAGGAGTCGATTCAATTTTTGTTGTTTCCAGTACAGTCCCCTGATTTTAGCTACACTGGTTCACAGTTTCCTTATTAGTTTATGCCATTTTAGGATTGTTGCTGTACCGTCCTCTTATATTACGTCCATCAACAGGCGGTGACGGTAGCGGCATCCCCACCCATCCCTTGTTCCAAAACCCTCGTGACGGCAGCCAAGGCAGCACTGTTGGAGGAGCGGGCGGCAGTGGTGGTGCCGGGGGCGGTGCTAACGGTGCCGGAGGGTCCGGCGGACCTGGGGGTCGCGGTGCCACGACAAGAGGGTCCAGATCTCGCGGGCTGCTAAGGTACCAGACCCACACGCCACGCTACCACACTGCCACTGCTTCCCTACTGCAGAGGTACACATTCGCTGCTTTCCTCACCAGTACCGCTACTGCTTCTAGCTATACATTCCTGTTGGGATATCATACTCTCATTCACACTCCACACAGGCCACACCTCTCGTCCTGTATTCTTCTAATCGGTCGTTTCCTCTGCCTCTTCTATTGTTGTATTCGTGCTCGCCACCTGCCCTTTGTCCAAGTATTCATATGCATCCTGACTTGATTTTCTGCTTGATTAGTTCGTCAATTTAAACCTTTGATACCCTTCCTCGATTTCTTAGTTACATTCTCTAGGATTGCTTTAATTGTTGTTGGGACTGAACCATTGCCCTTCCATCGAATCATACCCATCTGCTTCAATTGTTCAGCGGTACGAAGCATTTCTGCATTTGCATCATTCAGTTTGGCTATTCGCTGTCATGAAATATTTCTTTATGAATAAGTTTAGAACATGAATTGTGTAAATGGTGAAAAACCTAACGATTTTATTTCCATCCTGAACTACTGTAGTTGTGTTGCTTGCCGGCAAAGTAGATGAAGATTATTAATTTCAGTATACCTGATTGCTGTAGCCCAGAGAGATGGTCAAATGTGATACAAAATGTACCTAATA
This sequence comes from Gammarus roeselii, assembly GCA_016164225.1. Lineage (NCBI taxonomy): Eukaryota > Metazoa > Arthropoda > Malacostraca > Amphipoda > Gammaridae > Gammarus > Gammarus roeselii. Next base: position 6,940 of record SDVV010016466.1, read on the forward strand.
TGGGATAAGTTTTATTGCTGGAGTGTCGCTGAGAGACTGGTTCACTAACGACGTGGTTCGGATCAGAACGGGGATGGTGAAGAAATTAGAGGACAGAGTTGATTCGCGTGTTCTGAGATGGTTCGGGCACGTGGTGAGGATGGATGAGAGGAGATAGATGAAAAAGGTGTGGAAAGCAGAGGCGAGTGGACGTGAGCCTAGAGGGAGACCGAAGTTTGGATGGATGGTGTGAAGCGGGCGTTAGGAAGGAGAAATCTGAGTGTAGAGGTAGCGAGAGAGCATGCACTGGATAGGCGTGAGTGGAGAACGGATGAGTATTGACGCTGCCCTGATGTGCGTTCCCGCCCTAGGCTCATCGTTGTGAGACGGGATGGTCGTGGGCGGGGTCGGTAAACCAGTCACACTGTCAGGCCCTGCTTGCTGCCGACACTGACCTCGAACCGCACTCATGACCCGGAGGGTGTGTTGCGGGGTTCCCGGCCGGAGTGTGAGTGTACTAGAGTGTGAGTGTATGAGAGTGTGAGGTGCGCCTTGCCGTCGGCCACACCCCCTTGCTGGGGAATTTCGGCCTAGTGTCTGTATCCGTATCCGTATCTGTTTATTGCTGAAAGGTTCTTTCAAACTTGATCGTTTGATGTAATGGTAGTACCCAGGAACTTTAGCAAGCTGAAGCACTATGATTTTAGCTCATTACAGCTGTTCTACCAATTGCTTATAGGTTATTGCTCAATTTTCTCAGACTTCTGGGCCGCAGTCCTGCGGATGTGCTGGACCTCAGCTCCAACTTCCGTGATGCAACCCAAGTTTGGTTCACCAACCAGGACGTCAGGATAATCCAACCCGATTCGGATCCTCTTCTTGGGCAGGTGAGGGTTGGCGAGTTATTATTTAATAGGACGCGGCATGAATACTGCGCAGAAACACACGACCTCGGAATAGTAATAATACTACGCTGAATGTAAGACCCCCATTTGATGATCATCATGTACTGTAATAAGAAAATCTATTTCTAATACCAACGGTAGAGCTTTGTTTTTATCATAGCCGTAGTTTGAGACTCGTAAAAAATAGTCCATGTAAAACGTCATGAGCGGAAGAGGTAAACATGCCACTCGTTTCTAAACTCAATATTTAGAAGTGCCAAATGTACGTGTTGTTAGTTCGGATGAAGCAAAAAGGACTGATAGGTGAGATTGATGTGTGTGAAGGGTATGTTAAGTATAGAAAGATGGGCGTTTGTAAGTGTTTAGGGACGCGGTAGCGAGGAGGGAGAGAACAAGTAAACGTGAAAACCTTTCTGGATTGGCCTGAGTGAGTTTATTGCGAGTTCGAAAAGTCAATACAACGTAGTGATACTGGGAGACATGAATGCGAGAGTTGGGGCAGAATCTGGTAGGGCGGTATAGCGTTCGAGGTGAAACTGAGAGTGGAGAAAACCTGATAGATTCGTGCATGGAACAGGAGCTGGTGGTGGGGAATAGTTGGTTCAAGAAACGAGATTTTCACGAGTATACATGGGTGAAGTTGATCCATGGGACAGTGGTGGATGGAGCGATGTTGAATTGTGTTGATTTCGAGGTGAGTGGTGGATATGCAGGTGTTGAAAGGGGGGGTTGGAGGAATGTCGGGTCATATACCGGTAGAAAGAAGATTGAGCGAGAAAAGAAAGGAAGGCGGAGTAGGTGAGCGAATCAAATGTGGCAAGCACAGCTGAGTACCAGCACGCATTGAACGTGATTTATGTTGTTGCGAGAGAGCAGGGCATGGGGAATGCTGAGCTAGTATGGGAGACGTTCAGAGATGCTCTGTTGAGATAGGCGAAATACGTGGTTGATGTACGTCGTGTGGGTGAGTTTGAGCCTAAGGGATTAGTGGCAAGTGGTAGAACGGCGATGCTGAAAATGTGGTGGCGCAGAAGTGAAGAGCTTTTTAAGGCTGGTGGCTGCAGGTGAGGTCGGTGGTAGCCTACGAATACTCGAAATGTAAGGTTAAAGGTGTGGAGCGTTTGGTGCGGTCAACTACGAGGGATGCTAATGCTAGGTGAGGTAGGCGGTTGCGCGATAACTTTGAGGAGAATAAGATGTTCTGGAAAGAGGTGAATAGGACGAGGGAGACGAAAAAGGAGGAAATGGTAATTTATGTAAACTGCGGTTGTTATTGGAGAGAGATGATGTACGAAAAGATAAGGTGCAAAATTTTGAGGTGGGACCCGAATTGTTGCTTGCTCTATTGAGGAAGAGGTGCAGCTTTTCGATGAAGTGCCTGAAGAGGTATGGAGAAACTGTAATCGAATAGTTCTAGTGCGTTCACAATGATGGCATTTTTCTTCACGGAAGTTTCATTTCAGGTCTTCCGTTACAGAGCTCCGCCTTCCCCTAGGCATCTGTAGGTTCACGGGCCGCATGGAGTGATGGCCCAATCAGGGGGGTGGACACCCTTATTTCCCTTCAGACTCCCCTCTTGTTCACCCTTCACTATCTCTCCTTTTCTCTCCCATCCTGATTTGCTCACCTTTTATTTACCTCATTTGCATCTTACGTTTAGTTCAAATTTCCTTTAACTTGTCACAGACTCCTTCTTAACAACTCTCTTAATAGTAGTTGCATACAAATACACACACACGCGCACACAGACACGCACACTCAAGCATACACATACCGGTTCTAACTATTCTCCTTTCGGGTGGCAAATGACAGCCAAGTTGCGCTCTTTCTTTCATGCAACCTGTTTCTACGACTATTTCTTATTCTTCTCTCTATTCTTGCTGTTCTCATGCGTGAAATTTCCTACACCTAGTGTAGATCTCATGCATGGGATTCCCGTTTTCTGTCTCTTCTCCATCTTTCTCCTCAGTAGGTGTTGGAGCGTGTAGCCCGGCACCTTAAGGACTACTGCGGATCCTTGGAGCTCTGAAGCAGGGTAGGTAGTGTGTTATTCCTCTGGCCTACTGTTGGGACCATATGGCCTCAGCACCTTGGAAGTTCCTGTACCTCCTGTGGCACCCGTAAACTCCTTAGACGTTCGTCGCGTAAAGGACCTTGACTTTGCGCAATAGTAAACCTAACTCGAACAATAATAGAAGAATACAAGCAAAGACTAACATGATGCAGCACTATTTGCTGGTTTGACATTCACCGCCAGAAGGACGATGACTCTAGTGCGCTAGAAAGCCTCGGCACTCTAATCTAATCTACAGAGCTCCGCCGTGCTTTCTTGACTCATAAATTAAGTCCGTGACGAAGTCGCTGACGTCATCCGACCAGCTTTGCGCAGAGGCAGTATCGTAACCAATGACGGACAACTAACTGAGTTTGAAATTAACATCGCATACTGTTTTTCGCGTCTAAGCTCCAAAGGTAGCAAGTTTCCAGGGTATAGAAGCCTATTTTTTTCTAAATAAGAGCCGGTCACCGCTCTAAGCCAAATATCACTCCGAGACCGAATATCATCTCGTAAAGGTTAAAGTTTTCAACTAAATTGGAGAGATCGTTTATCATCTTTTTAGAGCGAAAGCAATAAGGCACCTCAGAGGGATACCCCCTGGGGGTATCCCAGGCTTACCCACCTTCCCGCGGTGTCCTCGTTAACCACCTAACTTTATTTGTCCCTTGGTGTAAATATATTTTGATTTAAAAGATCCCTCCACCGTCCCTCTCTATCAGTTTGTAGCTAACCGCCCCCCCTTGGTGCACAAAGGGGGGGCACCCCACTGACACCGGGGTTTGTGAATTTGGAATCGAAACCAATTGAAATTAAAAGAAGCAACAAAAAAATTGTAAAAAACAATTAAGATTAATTTTAACAGTAAATTTAACGATTAAGTTGGTGTATATATTTCGTATATACACCTTCATTAACCAGAACCCCGGGTAGAAGTCGAGGATCAAACAATGGGCAAAACCATGCCCTATCGGAAGAGGGGCTGACGGCTTCTCCAGAGCGTCGCACTCAAACCAGACTGCAAGAAAGAAAGACGAACCCCTCAGAAGTTGATCGTCTACGGGAGACCTGACTCAGGTCGTAATCGACGACACAAATGAACGCGTCTCAAAGCTGGATGCGAATATAACCAGAATGCAGAATACCCTGGGCAAGATTTGCAAAATGATGGGCCTTCCCGAGCTGGAGACTGAGGACTGCTCGGCGCCCTCCAGTGAAGTCAGCGAACGCCTCACTAAACTCGAGAACCTTTGTGCAACTATGAATACCCGACTGGATGAGCTGATGAAGAGGATAGAGGCCAGGGAACCCGTAACCTCTTCGTGTGCTTCCGCCTCTGACCTCTCCGATAACATCGGGCTTTTCCCAGCCGAAACTCGGAACGCCCGAACACCAAAAAACATAAGAGGAGACAATACACACGATTTGATGACCACAACCTATTCATCAACGGCCCTAAATTCCCCGAGCACTCGAAAATGACATTCGTTGTCAATGACAGACAGGACATTAGCCCATATGAACTACGAGAAGAGCTGGGCTCCATGACTGGCCATCCAATGCTCAACATCACTGCCAGCGGTGACGATAGCTTCACCATTAAAGTAGACACAAAACTTCAAAGTGATACTATACTTTCCAAAAACAGAATATGCGAAAAAGCCTTGCTAAATATACCATACCCAACTTTATCCATGAGTTCAGCTCTGATTTACATCGAGGGTCACCCGAGTGATGAAGCCGACGAATTCATCACCGGACTCGTCCAATACGAGGAATGTATAGTTGAAGCGAAAATCGCACCAATAATCAAACCATGAAGAAACACCATCACGGCCCTTCTGCTTAAATTCAATTGCCCCACTCTACCTAACTACATAGACATACCTTTATTTGACGCCAAAACCAAGGTTACACCTTTCGAAAGACGTCCGATGCGATGCTATAAATGCCAGAAATACGGACACACTAGCCGAGATTGTCACGGTGAAACGACCATGACGACCACGATAAACGGGACGATCCCTTGACGTGCCCATCCGAAAAATCTCACTGATTTCACTGCAAATTAAACGGCCACCCTACGAGACACGAAGGCTGCCGCCAAGACAAGACTGAGAGAAAGATCCTGCAATACCAAACTGTGCACCAAGTCTGGCGACGAAAGGCAGCGGCCGCGATTCGATCCCCCCAGGCTGACCCTCCCACCCAGGAGAGAAGATCAGCACTATTCCCTACCCACTTCCTCATAACGCTTGCAGATAGCGGTGCAAACAAAGTTGCTCCCTCAATGAACCCATTCACCAAACAACTGGGAGGTAGACCGATAAGCATGGACCGACAGGGAAAGAAGTATATACGGACAGGTATATACTTGTCGGTATATACAGTAAGTAAGTAAAGTATTATAATAATAGACAAAGTAACAGTCGAAATACATCTGTTCTTCAATGCTACAGGACGAATTATATGCACTTCCAACTATACCCAAAACTGACCTAAGGGCTTTAGCAGCAGGTTTAGCAAAGGATTATGAAGTAACTAAAATTTCCCTAGGAGAATGGATCAAACCACGAAACATCCACACCACGGCATATCAAATCACTTTTCCAGGACGTGACACACCGAATTCATGCAATCCCGGGCGAACAAGGAAAAAAAAACTTACTCGGTGGCGACATGGCCTGCAATGTGCAAAAAAGGCCTGGGATACGGCAACGTCATCAAATACTGCAAGCGATTCATACCTCAACGCTAAAAGGTTCGCCGGCGAGTATGACCGAAAGGACTGCACAGACCACCAACCTAAATGCTACCACTGCTCATGCTTCCAAAAGGGAAGGCGACCGCAACTGCCCAAAGCAGATAGACCAAAAAGCAATGACAATCATACAAAATGACCGCAGAGTTACGTGAAAACAAGCCATCCAAATCTTATACGACGTAAACTAAAACTGCCGTAATTTAAATAACGTCAAAGCAGTTAAATCCACAACTAACCCTACCCCACCAGACAATGCTCGCGTACCGTTAACACAAACTATTACCATGACCTCAACAACCCTCTCCAGTACTAACAATACCACAACCAGCCTAGCGACCGCCCTCGTAATAGAGGCGGGCGTCCAAAGCAATCAATTCACCAGTGCCCAGGAGAGCACTGCGACTGATGCTGCCTCGGTCGACTACAAGGAGAGGTCCAATAACCCGAAAATCAAAAGGACAAGAGACGATGATTCCTCTGACGACGACCGCGGGATACGCGACACCCTCTCGTCACGAAGGAAAAAGATAGCAACATCCCACAAACCACAGCTCGCCTCGATCAGAGCGTTGAACGACTTCTGACCGTCTTAACTGCAACTGCATCCAGTGAAAACCAAAGTGAGGTATTCAACCCTCGGCTAACATGCCTAACACCAGAACATCTCACAAGTGAGAACGGCCATTGCCTGCGGGAGGACGCCTTGAAAACCTTCAACGAAGAACTGAAACCCGAAACCACTGATCTACTAAGCATCGCACACTATTCGAATATCCCAACGACTACTACTCAGCCCTTCATATTGATTAAACCCTCCATAAAAGAGAAACGCGCTCGCTCAAGAAGCAAACACAAAGATCGCACTCCCTCGTCCTCCTCCTTCCTACAAAAGCACTCACAGCCGAGAACGCAGCGAGTCTAGATCATGTTCTACAGAAAGCGGGCGCTCATGCGAACGCTCTCGATCTTGGACACCTGCGCCTCTTAGACAAACACCACGAAAGTTCCTACAAACCACGCGACCGCTCCAGACCATCAAAATCTGGGCATGAAACAGATCCGAAATGAAAAACAACACAATACTTCAGTGGGATTGCCAGGGGCTTAGAAGCATGAAAGATGAATTATTATCGCTAACCTCCACCCATAAACCTTTGGTGATAGGCCTCCAGGAGATCAAACTCCATAACACAGCCACCTTCACAATCCCTCAATAAGTCATACACCGTCACGAAGGTCACAATAATGTGACTGCACACGGCGGAGTGGCACTTATGATCCATCAAAGCATACCTCATCACCTCCTCCCTCTGAGAACAAAACTTCAAGCTGGCGCAGTGAATATATATATCACAAGACCAATTACAGTGGTATCTATCTACTCGTCTCAAAACCACGACCTCACGGAGGCACTAATGACCGATCTGCTCAAACAACTGCATCATCCCGTACTCCTCTTTGGTGACTTCAACAGCTATCACGAAGTGTGGGGATGCGTGAGAACAGACCCCAGGGGAGTGATAATGGCCAACACCATAGACACTCACAACCTGGTCCTTCTCAACGACGGACAACCCACACGGATCACCCTCGAAAGC
>SDVV010016467.1:0-14241 GCA_016164225.1 Gammarus roeselii
CACCAACCATTCGACAATCGTAACTCCACCCTTCTTTAGGCACTCGGTCGCAACTCCATCCAAACCAGGGGCTTTCCCTGCTTTCATCGCATCCACCGCCTCCTGTACCTCTTCCCTGGTAATGTCCGCAGTAAGTCTTTCTCCCAAAACTGGCATCCGAGCACCACCACCCACAGCAACAATGTCAGCCTCTCTGTCATCCTCGACATTCAACAACTGATCAAAATACTCGGCCCACCTCTTCCGTACATTACCATTTTCCAACAACAACTGGCCGTTTTCATCCTTCACCACTTCCTCCTATATTTGACATAATTTAATTCATCCGTCACTAACCCTGTATATTATTCTTTAGTTGATTTTATAGACTGTTCTCCCCCAGAAGACAATAATTGTTTTACATTGATGTGTAGGACAGGTATCCTTGATGCAGGACACAATGACTTGGGCAGCCTTTTGCTGTTCAGAACGGAACATGTTCCCGTAAATTTAAAGTTTCTGGAGATTATTTTTTTTTAGCGTCATTACCACCTCCTCTATTTTCTTAACGCCACCTGTTCATAGCTGACAATTTGCCACAGTATACCACTACTAAGTAAAGACGGTGTATTAGTAACATAAGAACATGTCTTAAGGTTGGATATTAATTAATGACTTAGTATCCCTTGTCTAATGAAGCGGTATGCCACGTCCAACGTCGTTTTATTTATTAATGACACAATATCCCTTGTCAAATGTCAGTTTACGTATTGCTTACACGATATCCCTTGTCAAATGTCAGTTTACGTATTGCTTACACAATATCCCTTGTCAAATGTCAGTTTACGTACTGCTTACACAATATCCCTTGTCTAATGTCTGTTTATGTATTGCGCACAGAATATAGCTTGTCTAAAGCAGTCACATCAATTAATAATACATTATCCCACATCTAAAGGCCGTATACTAACGACGCTTCTTTCGTGTAGGTGGCTGGAGTGGCGGTGCTGGGCTACATGGCGTGGGTGCTGGCCACTTCTGTCACAGTGACGCGCTTCCTCTCCGGGACACTGGTGAGTGGTGAGGGGATGGGACGGGTTGGGGGTCAGGGAACGGGAGAGGGGTGAAGGGACAGGAGAGGGGTGAAGAGACTAGACTGTGGTGGGAGGGTGATGAGTTGACAGGAAAAATGTATGGGACGGTCAGGTAGCTGCCAGGTGGCAGCTACGCTGTGTAAACCGTGAGGGGACGAGTGGTTTATCAGGGGGCGGGATGGTGGTGAGGAGGCGAGACGGTGATGAGAGAGGGTTAAGGGATGGTGAGGTAGTAAGGGGACGGGTAGGCCTATGGTGAGGAGGCAGGAGGGTACTAAGGAGGCAGGAGGGTGGCGAGTGAACGAGAGGGTAATAACGGGACGAGAGGGTAATTAGGGGACGTGAGGGTGATGAGATGATGGGAGATGGAGGAGCGAGATTCGGTGAATGGACAAGTGGTAGGTGAGAGGGTGGTGAAGGAATGAGATGTGATGTGTGGACGAGAGGATGATGAGAGACAAAAAGGGTGGTGAGGGGACGAGAGGGTCTTGATGGGACAACAGGGTCTTGAGGCGATGAAATGGCAGTGATGGGACTGAAGGGTGGTAAGGAGACGGGAGGGTGATGTGGGGACTAGAGGGGGTAAGGATACGGAGGGTGAGGGTACGAGAGGGTGGCGTCAGGACGGAAGGGTGTAGAGCGGACTGGAGAGGACGGCAGCATCCTATTTTATCGTAATGATATTCTTTATACAATCCTGCACCAGTCATCCTCCTCATAAAAGTCTCGTCTGCTCTTCTAGAGTCATCAAATGATTCCTTCCCCTTGCTGTGTCCCATAGCATGTTCGCCACACCATGTCGCTGTGCTGTGTTCTCTAATAGCTTTGTGATATCCCATCACAACTATCGGGCCACGCCCTGTGCCAACAGCACCTGAAAGCTAATTAACGTTGCTTAACTGTTGTGCTGCTTGAACTGATGCTGTCATTACCATCGATTGGTACCAACTTTTTTCGTTGTAACGCCTTTTCTTCTTGTCAAATTCTGAACAGGGTCTATATCTCTCATGACAACTTTCTTTGCGCTCTAGAGGCGCACAGTAAAATTTCAACCAATTTATTTCAGCCAGTTGATTTTCGAAGAGCTGATTTTAACAGGCATAAGCGTTGCTTGTATAATTAAATCCTTCTAACAGCTAAACAGAGCCACGTTAGCTAATCCCCCGCAATGTGGAATTCAGTAGTCTATTAACTCTCCCATTCTACAGGTGTTCACAAGCCCCCGTTAGTATGGTCTTCATTGTTCATTAACCCACCCCGTTCTAGAGGTGTTCACAAGCCCTGTTAGTATGATCTTCATTGTTCATTAACCCACCCCGTCCAACAGGTGTTCACAAACCCCCGTCAGTGTGCGCTTCATTTTTATTAACCCTCCCATCCTACAGGTGTTCACAAACTCCGTCAGTAAGTTCTTCATTGTCTATTAATCCTCCCGTCCTACAGGTGTTCACAAACTCCGTCAGTAAGTTCTTCATTGTCTATTAATCCTCCCGTCCTACAGGTGTTCACAAACTCCGGCAGTAAGTTCTTCATTGTCTATTAACCCTTCCCGTCCTACAGGTGTTCACAAACCCCCGTCAGAATGGTCTTCATTGTCTATTAACCCTTCCCGTCCTACAGGTGTTCACAAACCCCCGTCAGAATGGTCTTCATTGTCTATTAACCCACCCCATCCTACAGATGTTCACAAACCCCCGTCAGTGTGCGCATCATTGTCTATTAACCCTCCTGTCATACAGGTGTTCACAAACCGCCGTCAGTGTTAATAGTCCCTCACGTGACGGTTAATAATCTTCTTTCAAGTAGTCTATTACGAACACACAACGAGAGGTTGTTTTCTTTTCCAGTGGCAGGCGCGTGCTTTCAATGCTGTAGGCGTACACAACTGACAGCATGGCAGCTGCCCACCCCTTTGGATGTGGAAGGTGGCATTCTAAGTCTTTCCGTCAGAGGGCGCATAAATTCTTTCGTCAGGTGGAGTGTGTCGGCTAAACCTGCTCATGTGTGTGTCAGGCACGCGCTTGTGTCGTAGCTGGCATCATAAAACCAGCCACTTTCTGGCTCTCTTGTTCACGTTCTTATACTATATCGATCGTTAAATCTGTTTAACCCTCACAGGTGTTCACGTACAGCGCCGTCAGTGTGGGCTTCGTGCTGTTTCTGACGGGCTTAGTAGGCTGGGTGGCAGGCGCCTCGGAGCTGACGTGTGTACTCAAAACCGTGAGTCTTGATTTCTGTCGTCTTAAATATACCAGGCGTGCCGGCATCAGTGAACTTATAATAGAGATTCAATTAGTCACCACACAAGCGAGGAAGGATTTTAATTCACCATTTTACATCTGGAACTATCCATTATGTTAGTGTTCGTTTAGGGGAGGCCTTGCTCTCATCTTTCTTTATTGAGGTGCGCTCGCTTGCATCTAAACAAGTCTGGGGGCCTACATAATTTGTGACTGCCGTCAAAATATCCTCTCTACTTCCGGGGCAATCAAAGCAAGCGCTGGTGTTTGTCGTGAAGCTTGAATGCAGCCACGCGTTCGAGAAATCTGTTTGACGACAGCGCCCCTTGTAACTTGCTGTCATTTAGCCTAGAGTAGCTGAGTGGTCATACTTTATCCTAGAGCTCTTTCTGCTGTGCCAAGAAGTATCCGGAGATACTTCTTATAAGTGGACTACAATGGCTGCTAGCTATAACCTGAGAGCGGTCATACTTTGATTATGTAAAGCATAGCCTCTGTCTGCATGTTAAAGATTCGTTACAGCATTGCTTTATGCTAAATTATTTCCTAGTGGTAGAAGACAACATAAAATCAATCTAATGAACCAAGCAAGTTTCCAGTCCATTACGGTCGAGAAATATTTTGGGGCGTCTGTTCTGTGCTCTGAAATATTTCAAGAAAAGTATTAGGATTGCTCGAAATATGTCTCCAGAATCAAAGGAATTGGTAAGCTTGATATTTCCTTCTAATCTGTGATGAGGCTTGGTACAGACTAACTTATTTCAGGTCGCGGCTGAGCTGTGGTCGCCACACGTCTGTTATGCTAGCGCCCGCGACAAAATTTCTCTTCGATCACCCATCGGTGCTGGCTGACTGTTTTTAGCTTGAGAAAAAACTCGCTAACTGTAATATTTGAGATCTTGCTCGCGACGTCATTACCAACAGGGCTGTTGTGGTCCACTGTCCAGAGATGACAGACAGACATAATAGTTCACTGAGGTTCTTGTCTCAAAATACGCTTGCGTTTATGACGTTTTCGTGTTCATGGCTCTCCTCTGCGTTCATGGGTTCACTCTTCGTTCATGGGTTCACTCTGCGTTTATGGGTTCACTCTGCGTTCATGGGTTCACTCTGCGTTCACCGGTTCACTCTGCGTTCATGGGTTTACTCTGCGTTCATGGGTTCACTCTGCGTTCATGGGTTCACTCTGCGTTCATGGGTTCACTCTGCGTTCATGGGTCCACTCTGCGTTCATGGGTTCACTCTGCGTTCATGGCTTTCCTCTGCGTTCATGGCTTTCCTCTGCGTTCATGGCTTTCCTCTGCGTTCATTGGTTTACTCTGCGTTCATGGGTTCACTCTGCGTTCATGACGTCAGCAAACTCGCCTGAGTGCATTAAGAAAGCACTGTTATAACGCGACTGTCTCATGCTTGCATCATCAGGGCGGGGCTTCAACGGAAGGGAAACTTTCTGCCGTCTGCTTTTCTGCCTATTTGAGGAATATTCACCGGTAAAAGATTGTGGTGTGCTTAAATTTTTTTGCCGATTATTGCAACCTGAAACGAAATAGTTCAAGTTCTTCAAAGTCATTCTTCTTAACATTCCCGTAGGCCAAAAAATGTACAAATTTGGTATAACTATTGAGTGCATGTATCAATAAACTTAGATGTCATGTGTCCTAGATTTGTAATCTCTGATCAGTATACTGGGCGTTATAAGATATGGTAAGCTCGGAATGCTAACTGATGACGTCATCGCAGTTATAAATCTTCAGAAGTTTTTCGCCGTTTGCAGTTAAAACAATCAAAATTCAGTATGAGAGAAGCTATCAGTTCGGAAGCTGATATTAATCGCTTAAGTTGCTCTTTGAGTTATGATATATCAGGGGTTCATCCTCTATCATACTTGCCACAGAATGACTTCAGTCTGAACCCTTACCCGCGTCATTGCTACCCCTGGTTGCAGTCAGATCCTCTGTCTCCTTCTGTCGTCAACGTTGTTGTTGCCAGTAAACACTGCCCCCTGTTTACCCTCCTTCTTTTGCCCACAGTACTTCATCGCTCTGGTGGCGGCCATGCTGGCGGAGGTGGCTGGCATCGTGGCTCTCAACGTCCTCGGCACTAAGGTGACGGCGCCGCCTTTACAGTATTCAGGGGTTGGGATTTAAGCGTAAAAGCGCCTTATGTACACCATTCTATAACGCCATGTTCAATGAAACATTGACACAGTGTCTTGTTCATGAGCCCTGTGAATAATCTTTCACTAGCATGTTTTCAAGTTAATATTTTGTTGGTTCGTCGTTGATTAGTTGAAAGTATTGGACACATTCACCTGACCATACTTTTTAGTCGTTCGATAGGTGACCTCCCATCACAGAACGAGCAACTACAATGGTCAAGAGCCTTGGGGAATTTCCCTATTAGTCACCATGCATTATAGACAACTGTAATATGGTCTTTTCACGTGCATTTTCCGATGTCCCTGCATGGAAACAGTTTATTTTTATAACAATTGAGTGCACTTTTGTCAGCGTAGACTCTCACTTTTGTCAGCGTACGATTATTATACTACCTTGTTTATTGCATTCTTGTTCAAATTTCCGGCTACTCCAAAAATAACATTGCACTCCATAGTTTGATCGGAGCATTCTTTGATATTTCGAAGTGTTTCACTTGTAGCTACCTTGTGCAAGCGGTCACCTTCGTATATGTGACATCGATGTGATAATTCAATCATGTGTTGTTCGAGGTTAACTTCTATATTAGCAATTTTTTGTAATGGTTTTGACGGTTCAATTCAAACTAGCTTTATCTGACTGAAAAGATTTGTTCGATTAGGGGCTTAAATATACTGTGTTTTGAACAGATTTTAAGCAAATATATAATTTCTGCTTGTTTTCAAGTGTCTCCAGTACTATTGAGCTCATTCATACACGAGATCTCCTCGAGACTCTTGTTTCTTTGTCACTGAACAAATATATATATAATGTTTGCTTTAACAAAAAAGTGAGTGAATTAAAAAGAGTGAATTAAAAAGAGTGAATTAAAAACAAAGTCACATTCCATGACACGAATTTAAAAAACGATGAACAAAAATATGAAAATTATCCAGTTTCTATTGACTTTTTAACAATTGCTTGGGGCAGTGGCTGTAAAATATTTATATGACAAATAGATAGCTGAATAGAAGAATCAGTGTTAGGAAGCTACAGTGTTTTGATTAGATGCCCATGTTCTCTGCATCTCTCAGAACAAACGTAAACGACGCTAGTTAAACAGCATTAAATAGAAATAATTTTCCCTTTCGTTCCCCAGATGGAAGACATCCTCGTCAATGGTTGGGCTGAGGTCAACCAGGGCACCAGGAACATCGTCCAAGGAAGAGTAAGTGTTCAAACGAGGCAATAATTGTTGGTCCCCGTGGGGGAGATGTGTTTTTCATCAATGCCCCTGACAGAAAGCTAAGCTGAGCCTGACATCAGAACACACAGTTGTCGCCGCAAGTGTAACTATGTTTAAAATTCGTTATTAAGTGCCAATGTTTACTGATAGTAATTCAGCGCTCATTGTACATTGGCACTAACTCGCTAGTAGACCTGTTGGATCTCATCTCTGGCGACCCTAATCTAATATAACGATTAGTAATGAAAGGTTTTGTACGTCACCCTCTCATGACGTCGTCAATTTGGGGTACACGTTTGCACGCTAACCAGCTCTGTATTGATTTCCATGAGTCCTCACTAATAAAACCAGTTGCAACAAATGACATAACTGTCAATTATTACTCTTTACAGCGGTAACTTTTTACAATCCTGAAAATGAACTATTGCTTTGCATTTCATTATCTGCAAACAAATTCTGTTATTCTGCCAGAAATCTTCTGTCAACATTTCGTGCAGCCTCGCTACTTATTTCCTTACTGGTCTTGAAAAGTATTTGCGGAACGCACGGGTAAAGTCCGTAGAATAAATTTTCTACTCCCGCAATTTGTACGTGCAATCACCCGCATGCTTCAGTCCTGTTCTATCGTCTTCGGTCCACTGCGCAGTCCTTGCTAAATGCGCTTGTATAAATGTTCAGCAATTGGAAAATTTAAATAGATATGCGTTTCTTGACTGTATTTTTAGTTGATCTCCCAAATTGACATTAGATTTTAGAAGGACATTGACTCCATCGCGCTAAAAATCCTTGTCAATATTTGTTCATAGTTTTACTTCCTGTTCATTTGCAGTGGTAGAAATTTGAGCTATGAACGCGCCGTAACCATCAACTGGATTACATGCAGTGGCAGGAAACAGAGCTGTGAACATGCCGTGACCATCAACTGGAATACATGCTGTGGTAGAAAGTAGAGCTATGAACGCGCCGTAACCATCAACTGGATTACACGCTGTGGCATGAAGTAAGAGCTATGAACGCGTCGTAGCCATCAACTGGATTACATGCAGTGGCAGGAAATAGGGCTGTGAACATGCCGTGACCATCAACTGGAATACATGCTGTGGCAGGAAGTAGAGCTATAAACGCGTCGTAACCATAAACAGGATTACATGCTTTGGCAGGAAGTAGAGCTATGAACGCGTCGTAACCATCAACTGGATTACATACTGTGGCAGGAAGTAGAACTATGAGCGCGTCGTAACCATCAACTGGATTACATGCTGTGGCAGGAAGTAGAACTATGAACGCGTCGTAACCATCAACTGGATTACATGCAGTGGCAGAAAGCAGAGATATGAACGCGCCGTGACCAGCAACTGGATTGACCGCTAAAAATGTTCGTCGTTATTTTTTTTTTGTGAATTGACCAAGCTATAAGAATGCTATCTTTAGATGCAAGAATAATATCATACATTGCATTTTTCTTACGATAGTTTATACTTCACAACAAACCTAAGTGATTCTGTACGAGAAATTAATGATAGTAGGTTTTTCCAAGCGAATTCAAAGCAGAGGCGCTGCAAATGATATTATCGCGATGATAGCCTCGCCCATTATATGGCAGTGTTTGTGGACAAGATGCTACTCATGGCGATTGACGAGAGTGAAGAGGGCTGCTTTGATAGTGAGTACACTAACCGCTACCCTGTTTGCTGCAGCTGGATTGCTGCGGGTTCTACGGCCCACGAGAGTTCGCCTACACGAGCTACCCCATAGACGACTCGTGCTACGAGCAGAACATGGAGGCGGACGAGCCCAGCGTGGCGCCTCTCACACTGAAGCAGGTCAGTGTGGTGCCCCTTACGCTTAAGCAGGATAGAACGACGTCTAACGCGTTAAAGCAGGTTAGTGTGGCGTCCTCGCTCTAAACTACGTCAGGCTGGAGCCTCTTATACTCTAGCAGGTCAGTGTGGCGCCCCAACACTAGAGTAGGTTAGTGTGGCGCCTCTAACATTAACGCAGGTCAGTGTGGTGGTCCTAACACTAAAGCAGGTGAGTGTAGTTGCCCTCAGACTAAAGCCTTCCAGTGGAGTTTCCGTCTCATTAAAGTAGGTCTGTGTGACTCCTCACATTCAAGCAGGTAAGTGTGACTTCCCTCGCACGAAAGCTGGCCAGTGTGACACCCCTCATACTGAAGCAGGCCAGTGTGATGCCCCTCAAACTAGAGATGGCCAGTGTGTTGCCTTTCGGGCCGAAGTAGGTCTGTGTAGCGCTACTAAGCACTGCTGGATGGAACAGGCTAGTGTGGTACTCATCATACTAGATCAGGTCAGTGTGGCTTCCGATTATGACCGGCTCTTGAAACTCAATTGTGAGTTAAGAGAAAATGTCAGTTGTGGTGCTAACGCTGAGTTTCTCTCGTCGCTGCTGCAGCACAGACTCGTGTGATTGATTTAAACATGAAACTATTCAATTATAAACTTGTTCATGGAACGCTGATAATAATCAATATTTTTTGTATGTTCGGACATTGCTTAGTTACACATGCGTACTTTTTAAAAAGGCTTTGTGCGTGATATCATGCATACATTTCGTGCGCAAAATGTAAGCAAGATGTTCATATTCACTGTTGAACGAGCCACCTTCCTCTTGGTCTTGAACTCTGGGATGTGCTGTGACCCCATGGCTCGTCACAATAAGTGTTATTTCACTTTCTGAGGTATCCCTGTAGAGCGGGCCAGGATTTCTTATGGCTACTTTGACGTTTGGTGGCTTTGAACATCACGTGAGCAAGATCTCACTCCGAATGACGATGTCTTGCTGCTTCACTAATTGACAAGTTGGCATTCGGTGATCTATGGATACTTACGCTCCGCGCTAGTAAATATGGTCAATTATATCAAGTCTGACGTTCGATACACTCAGGATATTGACTAATCAAACCTATATTCTCCAGTCCGGGTGCGGCCCCCTGCTTCAGCGGTGGTTCACCACTAACAGGGCGGTTTGGTGTTCTCTTCTGGCGGGGGTGGGCGGCCTACAGCTGATGAGCGCAATCCTTTGCCTGCACATCATCAGGAAACTCAGGGACAAGACGACTAGGGGCACCAACTCGCTCAGGAAGCTAGCTGAGGCGCATCAGATCAACTACGCCTACTCCTTATAACTGAAGTCAGGCGCCAAATCAACTACGCCGACTCGTTACAACTGCCAGCATGCCTGCACGTTTTACCTAAAGTTGGTTCCAAAAACAACTTTGTAAAACGCCTAGTAGTTGTAACTGATTTAAGAGATTAAATCAGATACGTGTTTAGAATATCACTGCTGATGACGCTTTTTCGTGGTTACTGACAATATGCGCTAAATTAACTACGCCTACTCATAATTATTGATAAAAGGCGTCAGATGCACCTGCTCGTCATAATTGATGTCAGGCGCCAAATCAACTACGCCTCCTCAATGTAACTGATAAACCTAGACAGGGAGTCATCAGAGCATCCCTTTGAAGCGTCTTCTCAAATGCCAAGCCACAATTCACTCTATATTTTAAAAGCTTCAGTAGTTTGGTAGCTTCAGATGAAGCTTCGATAGAGAAGAGTTCCTCAATCTAACCATTCGCCGCGACAGGCTTGCACTTCTGTCGTGGATTCACCGTGCAACCAATTTAGCTGTCCATAATCGTGTTCCCAACCGGTGCGTGAGAACTTGTTTCATTCATGTCGCGGTTAGCAGGTGATCCTGAGCACAGCTACTTGAATTTTATATTGAGTTTCTTAAAAAAAGGTTGTATATGTCAGACGACCGCTTATTTTGTTTCTAAGTGATTCATGGTTGTGCGGTAGCATGAAGTAGAAGGTAGTGGGTGGAGTTCAACGTTCGCAATACGACTAGGCACAGACGAGACTAGAGGATGGTCTCTATTGCAAGCGACGACTAGCAAAGCCCGGCGATTGTTTGAAATGTTAATATAAATGCTCAACCTTGAACAGCTCTCTTGTAATGAAAAAAAAAATCCTAGTGTAAGTGAAACTGAAATTAGTAGAATTAGCCTATTGTCATGGTGGGATGGGAACCATAGAAACTTGTATCTACAATTT
Organism: Gammarus roeselii; assembly: GCA_016164225.1. Lineage (NCBI taxonomy): Eukaryota > Metazoa > Arthropoda > Malacostraca > Amphipoda > Gammaridae > Gammarus > Gammarus roeselii. Next base: position 10,771 of record SDVV010016467.1, read on the forward strand.
GCAAATCTATAGAAGTGTCGCCACAAGTAGAATATTTAACATGAGTAAAAGTAAACGGTGTGGATACTTCGGTCTGCATTGCCAACCAGCGAGGTAGAATAAGTTTAATTTCATCTATTATTTTGCTCTAAGGTCAACTAAATTAATATTAGGTTTCTACAACGCTTGCCAAAGATCTAGCCGGCCTCTTTGTTGCTGCATTTACACTCGTTTCCTGAGGTCTTTTTATTGTTAAGTTTAAGGCGTTATCACGATAAACCAGCGGAAGCTGCCTGGCCCTGCTTGTGAATAGCGGGGTTCTGGCCGGACCCTTTGGCACTAAAAGGCCAAGGTTAGGTATTTGTGCAAGCACAGAGAGGAGAATAAGGCGCGCCTTGCCCTTGATCACCCTTCTTCTGGAAGGTTTGGCCTTGCGTCTGTATCTGAACTACTCTGCCGGATTTTTCTATTTTAATTTTAGATTATTTTAACTGTACATACTGGATGTATTTAGTCTTTTACGTTGTAAATACTTCTCAAATTAATTGACCATTCAAGTTGGTTGAATGGTTAGTCATCCAACTTTCAGTATACAATTCGCGTTAAAACTCCTTACTATCCGTCTAATTACAGGAGTTATGCTGGGGGCTGCACCGAGATTTCGTAACTTGTCCGGTCAGAAAGTCGAGCGGACCAAAGCTGCAAACGGAAAGTATGGCGAGGATTAGTTTTGTAGTAATAACGGATTTTGATACTTCTGTTGCATGCATGTATAGACACACAGCCGTTTCCCCCTGATTAGGAGGGTGGCTAAGTTAGGCTAACACAGAGGGGAGAGGCGCCCAATCTCCCCGCCACAAGACCGCCGCGTCTATGCCAAGGCTCGAACTCGCGACGCGCAGCACCAGCGGCTGACACTGCAGTCGGATACGCTAACCACTCGGCCACGGTATTTGAACGTTTTTTTCGCAATAAATACCTGTAACATTTTCAGGCTCTAATTGAAGTTTATAATAGACCGCATATTCTATATTGTCGATGATTACAAATATTGATATTTCCAACTGTCGACATTCCTTAAGTCGTTTTACCGAGTTTTGATGTACAAATTTTTCTACTACTGATGGATTGCAACGCACTCGCAGCAGTCCGTGCAACTTACAAAAGCTTACTCACTGACCTAACCTACCGGAAAAAGTATTAGCTTTCTGAAATCATATCGGAATAAGCGAAGCAGTGCAAAACCCAAATATCGGTGCAGCCGGGGTGATCTCTCCACCCCACAACGCACAGAGGCGATGATCTGTTTATGTAACTGCGTTTTAATCATTTGCGTTCCTGTACGCACCAGAATGCTTATGTACCACAATTGAAATGTCTATTTGTTTCAACTGTGGTAAAGTAACAATTTTCACACACCAAGGTGTGCGAACCTAACACCAGAATCGATTATCTTCGTTCCCTACGGGGGGGGGGAACTTGCGATGACTCGCGTTGAGGCTCCGATGGAGATAAGCACATGATCTTAATTCAAACTTGATAATTCCAAAAATTTATATTTTCAACAATCCATATTACCTATATCGAGACTTTAAATATCGATCATCGGATAAATATCAATGCTCGCCATCGCCGGCTTAGCAAAATAAGGCGGTCAGCAGCCAGACAAATCAGTGCTAGATCATGAGTAGACCAGGTCGAAAAGTAGAATGAGTCTGATATTGTGTAACTGTTTCATGTATTAAACTGTTTTCTTTAGCTATTATATACATTGCGTTAAGAAAAATCGGGGCATGTTATTGTAGGGTAGAACGAGACTGATCACTATTGAAGACGGCAGGTCAAGATCAATTACAACACTGAATAGACAATTCATCAAACTTATCATTTCCCACGCAAACTCTGCCTGATCCTCTCAGTGCTCTCACACGCATCGACTCACAACAAAGCATACAGAACACAGCCTTATGCATTGAGAGTCTGTACACAGACCGCTCCCAGATAACGGTGAAACCCGTATCCGACCTCATGTCTCACTCCCACTACAACTAGCCTCTGAGTAACTTATGACCATGTCATTCCGAACTCTGAGACGGGGATGACATTGGGCACAAAAGCTAGACCAAGACTGAACATGTCCTGAGTACTGAACACACGGTCACTCCAAGGAATCTATTACAGCACTACACAAACAATTCATTAGGCCCATCATCTCCTACGTAAACTCCGCCTAGTCTGCTTACCTTGCACCCACACGCATTAACTCCCTACAAAGAATACAGAACACGCCTTGCGCATCGCAACGGGCTGTTACAGGCCACACCAATTTTCCACTCGCATGACGAAACAGAGGTCCTTCCTCTCAAACATCATCATAATACGTGACGGACTCAAATTTTAAATATGATTGTAGACCCGGCATATCTCTACAACAACCTATGAACCTCCGTCAAGCCAACCGACACCTACACAACACACAGGCACCGCACTTCGACTCTCTCCTCACGATCATTTCCCCTCCTCCAGACAACCCATCTATGCACTAACAAATACACTTACAATTCGCAGCTCTTGCATTGAGTGAACACAGGGTCGCCCGCTTGAGGTGGACGTGATAGAGTGGGGTTGCCTAGGGATGACAGGGTCCACCTGTCACGGCTGAGGTGCGGGCACCACGCGACCCTCCAGTCAAAACAGCAGCATTGGACAACCCACTCGGATCACCCTCGAAAGTGAAACCACCATCGATTTATCAATCTGTTCCCCAACTTAAGCACCCCGACTTGTTTGGGGAATTCTGCCTTCATCACATGACAGTGATCACAACCCAGTGATCATATCGCTCCTTACTAACCGACCAAACAATCTCGACGCCCAGGAACTTCGATTCAACTACCGGGAAGCCATCTGGGAGGAATACTCGACACATGTCGCATGGGATGATGTGGAGGGCCTTCCCGAAGACATTTCAGAGCGCGTTTGGGGTGGATGGATGCTTATTCATTTTATATGTAGATCATTAACACTTTATTTTAGTATATTATTATTTCTTCTTGCTTGGGCTCTATTATTTTTCTCTGCCTTTTTTCATGATGATAAACTTTGAATTTATTTATATTATTATTATATGTATCGAGGTTGGTTGAGACAAGGTGACCCAGGGAGGGAGGTTTTCGTGGGACCCGCGGGACTCGTGGACCCGGGGTTTCGGGAACCCGGGGGACTTGGGAGACCAGGTGGATTTGGGGGGGTCCACTTGGACCCTTCCGGGGCCCCTTGGGACACCCTTGAGACCCTTGAGGACCCTTTTGAGAAACTGTGGGACCATTTAGAGGCCCCTCTGAATCCTGGAACCTCTGCTTCCCCCTCCCAGCGCTGTAAAACCCATACACAGGAAAATGTTTGTGAGATGCGTGAGTGGAACAATTAATCATTACAGTCTGCGGATTGCTGGCGCAGAGGGCGAGGGTCGCGTCGAGGCTGGTCGAGGTG
>SDVV010016468.1:0-14241 GCA_016164225.1 Gammarus roeselii
ATGCATAAGACATTGCAATATCCGACTCCTTCACGTTCAGTGGTGTTAATTTCAGAATAAGCTATTCAGCGAATTGTTCTTATATAACTCTCACACAGATTGCTATCGCGGCAAAGGCTCTCGGAGGCGGCGTCTCTCCCATAGCAGGGCAGCGCGAGATTGGAAGCGCTAACAGCTTGGAATCCATTGGCCCAAAATGGAATGTCGGGGATTTTTCTCTGTGTTGAAATGCACTGAACTACCAAACTAACTTGATTTTGTTTATTTATTGTCACTAGCGGTGAATCTCATATCTTTTTCATTTAGATTTTCAACTGTTTGAGGTAAATTTCGGTGCAAACATGTGTAGGTCGGCCCTATTCAGGCTGGTATATGACAATTAGAAGGACAATGCCAGCAGAGGTAATTGGTGTTCATGTACATATGTAACGGAAATCTGGAACAGTACCGTTAATTTTGTCCCTAAAATTATCTGTTTCGAAAAAGAGTGAAGTGGCCCATTCCTCAAACAACAATGTCGGCTTCACGTATTCATAAGCTTACCGTAGAATTTTGCCCAACCGGGCACCTGCAATCGTGGGTAATTACAGTTATATTTTGGTACATGATATAAATATCTTTGGATAAGCAATTATAGTTTAGTTGGAGTATCACAAAGTGTTGACTGAAACATGAAACAGGACTAAATGCACAAATTCCTACTGTCCGATTGCCCATGACGTAATAAATATAACCGCAATGATACGAGTATAGAACATTCAAATCAGGTTCCGCCATGTAAACTGACATGCAATTGGTTACGACAGAAACTCAATAAAGATTCCATCTGGCACATTTTCTTACGATATGGCACTCAATATACCGAAATAATTCTTGAACAGACCCCCGTTTTTCTCATAATCCACCCGCTTCCAAATTTAAATTAACAAACATCATTATAGTGCGAGATACTGATCATAAAAAAAAATCCCGAATCTTCATCATTACAGTCGACTATTAATGACTTGTTCCATACGCAAATGTTCCTTAAATGTGTCTCATATTTGGTAACACTCCATTCATTTGGTACAATATTTACAACACCCGAGAATTCCTTGGTAATGTTATCGTTAATGATGCTTATGTGTTCCCTGAACTCTCAGGCTGGAAGTGGTTTATTCATTGACCACATCGTATTAGTCTAAGTTCAAGCTCCTGCAGCCACGCTCACGTACATCAATGTGAGGATTGTCTGGTGAAGCTGCCCAACACGAAGTCATAGAAGAAGTCAGGCCAACTTTCGCGAGTAAACTGTCCACTGTCCTATAGTATTTCTCAAGTACGTACATACAAGAGGTGAGGAATGTTAATTATTTGTCGTTGAAACGGATTTTCCAAGTATGGTGATATATATTTTACCTCTCTAGAATGTTGCTTCTTCATGTATGTGCTTACAAAAGAAGGAGAAACAGAACGTATCCACATGCATGCATGGGCATGCCTGTCATTATCATATAAACTGGCGTCGTGTATGCTGCCCATACTGTTCCCATGTATGTTATTAGGGTGCGCAATTTGAACGTATTGGTTGGAGTAACATTTTAACGTTGATTTGTTGTAATTATTGTTGTACCAGCTCGTGGGACTTCCCTGCTGAGCTGGAGGTTGTAGGTTTGAACCTATCTGACCCCGAGTGAGACAATCTGGCCGGTCTCATGAACGAATACAGGTCAGCCCATAAACGCCTGCGGGTAGATGGAGGCTATCAGGTGGCAGCTACGCTGCCACCCGTTATATGAGCGCTTTCATCACCCATTCTACCAATCTCCCATTATCCATCAAAACGTTGTTCTCGAACCATCGCAGAACACGTGAACCTATTCTGTCCCCAATTTCTTCAAAATTCCCGTTCAAGTTCGAACAACGTCGTCATTGATTCTGTCACTCAGCCTCACATTTCATCCCGTAAACATTATTTCTTCTTGTCACTACTGTCCCCACCCCCCGGTCTCAGTTCCGTAAAGCACAGTCGGGACAATTAGCCCCCATTCAACCGTCTGTGTTCTTTCTTCTCAACGTCCTAGAGCGCATTAGACTCCACAGTGAAATCAACACTTTACACCCTTCTTTTAATTGTTACTTCACCTCACTTTCCATTAGTTCACTCTTTTCTAGATGATTATTCAGGTGTTGATAATCTTGAACTTCCTTCCGCTGATGACTCTCTTTTAAGCGACACACTAATTCTGCTTGCATCGACCTTTCACGAACACCTCATTTTTTTCACTCCTACACACGTTAATTCGCAGCTATCACCTCTCAAACACTCTACCAAACTCTGATACTAGCCTTCACAGCATATCCATACAACCAGTACCGTATCATCCGGAAACAACAACTGACTCAACTGCAAACTCTGCCCATGCGCTCTCAGCAGCTCTAAGCAGCGAACCCATACGCTTGCGTTCACCTTCCTAACCACTCCATTTATGTATAAATTGAACAGCCAGGGAGACACTTGCACTCACTACCAAGCATTCATTCCTCATCCCAATCTGACTCGGGCTAAGCTGCCCACTTTGACACTGAACCGCTTTCAACAGATTTCTGCCCCCTTCATACAAACGCAACACCCTCCATGGCACTTCCCAGCCGACTAGGTAGTAGGCCTTTTTCAGATCACCGAAGGCCTAAAACACATCTTTTCCCGTCTCAAAGTTCTCCTCATAAACTTACGAAAATCTGAAGGGTACTCCCTTTACCACTCTTGGAGTGACACTGTTCCTCGCTAATTGCATCATCCGTACGGTCTATAATCCTCTTGATCAGTACTGTCCCGTACAACTTACAAACAGCACACTAGATACCTCTCGAGTTGCAGCATTTATTTATAGCTATTTTGCCCATACACAGAGGAACAATGCAAGTACTACACCAAGCTTGACACAACAAACAGACTCAGTGGCCTTACTAGCAACTCAACTATCGTTACTCGACTCTTCTTTATGTTTTCAGTCGCAACACCTTCCAAACCAGGAGCTTTTCCTGCATTTATCACGCCTACCGCCTCCGACACTTCTTCCTTAGTAATGTCAGCAACAAGTTCCTCAAATCCGGCATCTGCTGACCAATTCCCAAAGCAGCAATGTCAACCTCTCTGACATCCTCAACATTAAGCAACTCATCAAAATACTTGGCCCACCTCTTCCGTATACATTATCACTTCCCAACGTCAACCGGCCGTTATCCGTGTTCACTATCTCCTCCTTTCCGGTCTCCCCCTTTTTTAGAAGATATTATTATTCACAAAAATTCTGGCACAAAATCTGTCTCACCCGGTATCATCGTCTCTTATGGCTCTTCTCACAACTCGCTTCAACAAGTTGCTCTTTTCTTTATAGTTGTCATAGTCAACCACCGACATCGCTTGCAAACACTCCTCGAAGGCTGTTCTCTCCTGCTCCAGCGCCAGTTTGACCTTTTCGTTCCACTACTCGCAGCCCTTCCTTCAGAACTCGCTCACTCAGCACACTCAACCCACGTTTTTTGAACATCTCAACAAATCTCTGAACGCTTCCCGTTCTTCCTGAACATTTCCCAGGTCCTGCTCTCTTACGCTGTCAAATTCTCCCCCATCACCTGCTGGAACTCCTCAGCTCTGCTTTACACATTCCCATCACTCACTTTCACTACCTCTGTTCCAGCCCCCACTCTTTTGTTCATTTTCCACATCTGCTCCATTCATAATCTCCCTTCCACCTGTAGGTGATCAGACATTCATTTACCCTTCCCTCTTCACTTTCTCACATCCAACAACCTTCCCACCACTTTGCTCGAAATCAACACAAAATTCATCATCGCTCTCACCACCATTGCACCATGTGCATTCCTTACCCATGTGAACTTCTGGATATCTCGCTTCTTCAACCAACTGTTTCCAATCACCAGCTCATGCTACATTGCCAAACTGATCCGGTTCTTTCTACCGTCATTTCAACCATGCACGTCATACTTCCTTTCCACATTCACCCCCAAAACATCTCCGACTCTCACATTTAGGTCACTCAGTGCAACCAAGTTCCATGGACGTCCAGAACACTCAATAAACTCACTCTGATCAGTGAACAAATGCTCCTTCTCCTCATCACTCCTCTCGCTACCAGGTCTGTAAGCGCACACACACGTCGTTATATACATAACTAACTTATTTTTCACCTTTGCACTTGCATCAATCTTGAGGGAACCACTTTTCACTCGCCAACGCTACTAGTCAACCGACCACTCAATATCAACACCACACCATCTCGTGCCCAACCTTCCTCAACGGCTGACTTTCTTCCACCTAGCCAGTCAATTTCACCTTGGCAGGTATCTTTCAACTTCGTCTCGCCTAGCGCCAACACATCAAACTCTTTAATCGCTCCCATTACGATCTCTCATTCGTATTACAACCATGCACAATCACCAGCCCAAATAATATGATTCGGAGAGGCGCGAGCCTCTCTGCCCCATGTTCTTCCTGATGTGTTTGAAGGGGGAGTTTAGCGCTCTACCCCCATTAGTTGCCTTCTACGGCACGATAGGGGTTACAGGTAGCAGAGTTCTATGTCTTGCGCCACAGGACTCTCCAATTAGTAGCCTTCTACGACGCGTAAGGGGGTTGTTAATATCAACAATGTTATTACTATTAATATTCGAGTACTTAATATGTTTATTATAATGAACATCATCATTATTATAGGCCGAGGTCCGAAAAACATTACTTCATAGAAACAATTTTCCAATGTTAATTTCAACCAAAAAATGATACATAACAACAGTTGCACAAAAACAACTGAACTTGTCTGCGGTCTCTGGTATTCGTCGCCATTGTTCTCTTTAATATAAAGGGCTAATGGGGCAACTATGTGTCAAATCCATATTTGTTAATGGACCTTGAACACTTCAAAAAACAGCAAATGGAGCCGTTATACTGATTCTTGAAACCGCATGCGATGTCTGGACAAAGACTCAGTACCTATGTAATAATACGCTAGGGACGGTAGAATACAGAACACTATTCTGCCCGGCAACTCTCTTGTCAGCAAGGCAGCAAATTGAGGTGATTCCTTTGATCGCCGCCCCCATTACCTCGATGGAGTCATCTAGTGAAAGTTTTTGCTCAGCTCTGAGATTGGGTGGCTTATTTCCTGATTACATAAACCGATTGTCCTCTTGGGATGTTGACTGAGATCGTTGCCTCAGACGTTGATTTCTCAATTTAAATATTGGCACCGAATAATACGTTGGAATGCAGAGATAATTTTGTTCGTAGTGGACACAAATTTACCACATGCAATCGTTTATGTGAAGTTCGTGCATTAAAACAGCCTAAACGCTATTGGTGTGTTGTGATTGAGGTAAAAACTGTTCAATGCATCACTGTCAGCAATCATCTTCCTCTTTTTAGCTCGAGAGTGAATGAATGACTCATAGAACATTGTCACAAATAGGATGCTACATTCATTACAAGCGTTTCGCATGTAATACATTTTTTTGAAGTACAAAGAAGTAAGTGGAAACGATAAAATAGTCATAATTAATCCACACATCTTATTACAACCAAATGAGGGGATAGGTTTCTTTGATGATATTATACATGAAAGTAAATGTGAAAAAAAGCCTAGATATATTTTGAAAATTCATGATTGCATCGACGGTTGCTAGGCGCATCGCCAAAATATCCCTTTGATTAACTTCTTGTTAGTGAGGGAAAAAAATAGTGCATTCGATAATATGTGAAAAAAAAAATCATATGCCATATTTTTAAGCTACTTCCTCATCGGTTTTCATGGCGACATGCGTGTAGTTATTCTAATATTCATGTCAATCGTGACTATAAATGATCGAGGACTGAATCCAATGCTATATGCTATATTTTAGCCACCCAATATAAAAATGTCTTCTTACGATGGAATAATACGACAGTGATAGCAGCTTCTGTGATTACTTCAAACTGCATGCTCAAAATTGAAGGTACCCTTAATCGAAACAGGATGAAAAAGTGCTCAAATTTGAAACCGATCATAATGTGAATTAGCTAGAAAAAAATATTTAATTTCTTGCTGCCGCCATGTTAAAACCGGTTGAAAGTTGAATCAGCACTAAAGTACAGTCTGAAAGGCATCGCTATAGCAAAACACAACATGATAAATTACCTTATACGCTATTTTGCGGTCAATATGTTTTTGCTGGGGATGAATACCCGGCATGAATAACGCATTGGTTGTACCGTGCAGGATAAAAGGTGGCTGTAATAAGGAAGACCTGCTTCCCAGTGATTGCTACATGTATTATATTGAAAGAAATATATTATTAAGAATGTTCATATCACAAGGCAAATTTGTTGTGTTGAAATGAAAAATAAAACAAATACTATACAGCATCAAAGTTTACTTCAATGTTTCGAGCACAAACGATCTGCAGAAAAGGGGAAAACAGTCATTAAAAATTGTAAGAACAAAAGCAAGGGTATTAAAATGCTTGAGAGGCTGAAGTAGGAACTGTTAACCCTATTAGGCATGCCACGAGACGTCTCGACGGAGTCCCGCGTTGCCGCTTTTGTAGGTCTTTATAAACCACACATTTTCATCGATCATTTGCTGATTAACTGTTATGACTAGGTAACTGACCTTCAGTCATCATCTGTAACATGAAACTCTCTTGTCTGTAGTGTATTCAATTGATAGTATCTTGCATAAGAAATGAGCCATATAGAAATAGTTTACTGGAACGTTTACCATACGGCGTTTCAGGCGGAGCGCGCTCACATCAACACGGCCTCCTACTACAGAAGTGAGTCCCACACTGAAGGTGACGAACCCACCTCCGTGAGTCCAGTCAAGACCATGCTGTCACATTGTGGCGCCGATGCTCATGTGAAAGTATATAGTTATGATCTTTGTTGACAAAGTGCTAACAATTTTTGACATTTTAATAGGCGATCAAATTAATGATTACTTGAATAAAGTAGAGCCTATAGGATATGAGCGAGTAGTGGTTTTATGTAGGATTTCAAACACCAAGCGGGGATAATAGGGCGAACACAGTAATGTCCAGAATTAACTACATCATGGAACGGTACTCTCAAAATAATTTGAATTTGGTTTAGAGACAGGATTACGATCTGGCCATCTTAAGGAGACAAGTAGAAATCGATGGCAATCAAGGCGATTTGAAGGGTAATATTGAGTATTTAATCAACTCTCAATAATTATATTTACAACGAAAATTATCGTGCTTCCTAACATTGCCCTCTCCCTCCTCCTCGACATCACCTTCACTTCTCTCGACAACTTCGGTAGTATTCATAGAATGAAACGAATACTTGTATAGTTACAATTAAATATGGAAATGATAAATACTGTAGAAATTTTTGTGGTGAAGTGTTCGATAAACGGCATTTGACTGATCGCCGTTTGAGATCGTGAATCAGTTAACAACTTTAGTTGGTGTAACCTATGCTTGTCATCAATTGTTGACGATGAAACATTACGTGAACAACGCTTGTGACCAAAGATGACACAGTTAGAACTGTTTACTCTAACAAGATAGTACAGTTTGCATGTTATCTCATTTTACAGTTATGGTATTTTAGGGTACAAAATTGATGCCTCTATTTAAGCGACTTAGATCTCCAGGAACACCTCATCTTTACGTATCGTTACTGAAATCTGGTCGTTAGTCCAATGATTACCCTCACAGTTAGTATGTTGGAATCATACAAAATATTTTAGTAAACGTAGTCACCAAGCTACAATGTATAAAATGTGGAGCCCATGAAATGAGATAAAGTTTCACCTACTGAATCACTGCTCAAATGAACTTCGAAGAAAAATTTCACTGATTTTGGATTCATATTCGAGCCTGTCATGTATTACTTCAGCTTCACAATATGCATTTGTAAAAAAACTGAAAGTTTCAATGATATTTCTTCGAATGTATGTTATCATTTGCCTTAATTTCTAATTATTCAAATCTTATCATTTTCCCCTGTTGATTTGTCTGATATGTCCGACTTCTTGCACTTAAACTTCAAAGTTCAACCTCACTAAAGTTGATCGGAATTGGAAGCGGTCATCAGCTGCATTGTCAGTTGGGAAAACCTTTTTTCCTGTCGATTGTGTATCGTTTGATTTTGTAATGTTTCGCTTCTTTAATATGCCATCTAGGAAAATATTTCAGTCGATTCTGTCTCTGACACAAAAAAATTGCATCAATTTCTGTCTGCAAACCCTTATTGTATGTTTCTTGAATTGATTATCTGACTGATAACTAGCACTGCCGATGTAAAGTTATGAAACGAAAACAATAATATCTTATTCATGATATGGGACAATATTTTGCTTTTGTTGAAGCAGACTTGTATGAATCGAATAAGATTACATGTGATTTGCATACAATGACGTGTAAACTTGCAATGGTGCAGTGCAATGGGACTCCAGGATATCTGTCGCTCATATTGTCTATTGACTGCCGTGTTCTCCAGTCATAGATGTTGTTGTATTCTATATAACCCAATAAAATAAATCTTTCTATCTGAGTATTCTTCCTATTTCCTGAGCTTTTCACTTGTTCAGTATGCTCAATCTCATTCCATAAAACATAAAATGATGTTAGTTGACGCAAACCACTTGCCGTGGCCAAGTGCTGAGCGTATCCGACTGCAATGCCAGCCTCTGGTGATGAATGTCGCGAGTCAAGCCCCGGCTTAATGATTAAGCATTCGTGGAAGAAACGATGATTCCTATTTTAGGGTTCCTGAGTCTTGACGCCCAACCGGGTATTATATCCCACGCGCGTGTCCTGAGATAGTGATGATACGTTTCTTTGGTGGTATAGCGAGCTAGGGTTATGGGTTTGCTTGGTGAAACTACGAGGGATAAATTGTACATTGACTTGGAGAGTCAACCTGTTCCCGTGAGAATTTTTGAGTTCCTGATAGATTAAGTTTAGTTATGCAATGTTGTAGAAACTAGTCAGTTATACGGAAATTGAAGGGAACGGGAGAGGTGTCATCGTTATACCTAGAATCCGTATATGCCCTTTATAAGATGTGCTATTTATCTCATGAACAGTTGACGAAAATCATTGTCTTTCTTCTTCTGTAAAATTACGTGAGCAAAGATCGAGTCATTCATGCTACTTTTTTTCATTGTCCACTCGTTAATAATACATGTTGACGCAAATACAAAAGTGCAAAAGTCGACTAAGAGGTTGTATAACGTTTGACCGTAAGATTCCAACAAGCGGCAAAGGAAATTACCAGTAGAGGGTAAACTAACTGGTTCGATCTGGCAACAAATTTTTACTCAACGATGTCGTCCTTTTCAACTGAAATTAATCGAAGGTCTTGAAAATTATGGACTCCCATTGGTATTTTGTCCACCATAGTCACTTTATCAACGGTCGTCAGCTGATAACAAAAGTGGCACCGAATCGATTATCACTGATACGTTGCTTGAACAAAAAGTACAATGAACAAATATAACTAACTCATGCAGTTATATTTTTACATTATAATTGAATATGTCTACTGTGTTTTTCACCAAATTGTAGATAATTGATCTTCTTACAGACTTAGATATGTTATATTTCTATTCCTCCAATCTCTTCCCGAGTATAGACAGTGTTGCCCTCGAAGCCCATCAATTTATCACCTCCCCGCCCTCGGGCCGCTGAGGGTCGCAAAGAGCTCATGCGGGGGCTACAAATAATCATAAGGCGGTGAGGCACGGCCTCCTTCATCACTAAAAAGCACAGCATATATACTGTAATGTCACCTCGCTTGTAGTTTTCTCAGTTCTCTTGAATAAAAAATTATTTCACGTACAGGAGGACTGAGCGCAGAGGACTTGTTTTTGGGGCCTCTTTATTCTAATAGGACACTCATAGTTTCCTTTACTGCAAATGTCACACGTATTGTCAATTATGTAAAAATATACATATATTTCCTCCAATGATGAAGGTTAACATGATGTAGGGTGTTACAGCAGGAGGAAGGTGCATCACGCTCCCATGACGCGGTGCGTTGCCGCGGAACGAACTCCCAAACGAGTGGCAGATGCTGGAAAGGCCGCTCGCCCTGTCATGTACATCAATATTTGAGTACCGCATTTAAAAAACAGCGCAGTTCACGTCAACACAATGCATTTTATATGGGAACAGCTTAAAGAAAAAATAAATCAGATCAGGTATGTTCCAGTCAGAGTGCAGCTTGCTGTCAGCAGATCCTTTATCGAGGTTGGAAGGTTACATATATGATTATTATAGTTAACAAATAACAAATTTATAAGCGCGACAAATTGCATTTAGCTAATGTGTTTTATTTCCAACTTGATCAAAATCCTACTTAATTCCTCACTCAGAACTATAAACAATCACAAAATTGATTGAATATTGCATGCAGATTGGAAATTCAATGGCCTTTAAGCCACCTTAAGGCATACGACCAATCCCATTTTCCATCACCCTGTCTACCAATCTTCCATCTCCAATCTTCACCAAGTGTCCAGACTACCAATGAAGACCACGGATATCACTGTTATCAAAATTCCTCACTACTCTGTGAGTAAATTGAATGAAAGTGAGTATTCCACCACGATACTTCACCGAAGCAATCCGTCGGCAAACACTCGCTATGAAAACCCTTGTCCTACCCCCACAATTGCACTGCAGATCCTCTGGTCCAGGAAAATCCACCTCTGCATGCCAGTTGTCCATCGCTTCACCCCTCGCCGCCACTGTCCCGCAGTACGTCCAGTCACCTTACGCCGCTACTTCCCGCAGTATGTCCTTCACCGGGTTAGACTCACCGCCAAGGCCTTGACCAACCATGTCACCTCTCGCTGCTCGGTCCATCAAAGCCCTGTCCCTTTTCCACTCGCGATCTCTGCCATCAGTCCGTCCCTTCACTCCTCGCGCCTCGGCCACCAGCACCGGCCGATTACAAATCGCGTTCTCTGCCCGCAGTTCGTCTCTTTATCCCTCGCCGCCTCTACGCAACAGTGCATCTCTGTCACAACAACTGTCCTCGGTACTGCCCTTCACTCCTCATCGCTACTGGCATCAGCATGTCCCAGCACCCATTACCGGTTCTGCCCATCAATCCAAGCCCTTCACTGCAAGTAGCCACTGCCCTCAGTCTAACCTGTCACTCCTCGCCACCACTGCCATCAGTCTTTCCTTTGACTTCACTAATCCCAGCGCCTGCCTATCAGTTAGTCCCTTCGCTCATCGCACGGACTGTTCTCTGTGCGTCCCTGCACCCCAGTATTGTATAAATGTAGAGGCCTTCATTTTACTACTAGAACAGGGCCATTAAAGAGATAAATATGACATCAACATGCTAACTGTTTCACGCGAATAGAACGCTATTAGAATCACTGTGAGCAATTTCTGATGGGGCGTTGTCGTGAAGGTAGCTTAAATAACTTTCACTTTAGTTCACACGAAATTGACCATTGTCTTAAATTTGATATTCAAATAGTGTGCGCGTTTGTAACCAAACAGTTACATTTATATACATATCTTACTATGACCCAATTTGAGAATCAATGCACCTGGGATCTCATGCATTATACTTGTCGGAGGAAGTACATCAATAACTCGTGTGTTAGACAGTCATATGGTTTTGTAAACATAAACATTGCATTATGCCATTGTCCATGACGTGTTATATTGGAAAAGCTAATTTACTGATGAACAGTTGGTCGAAAGCATCTCGTATTACATAACATCTCCGGCAAGGAATGCTATGTTTTTATTATGGTAATACATCAGGAAGCGGGGCCCATCATCAGATAAGGTCAGTTTCACAGAGTGAGCATTAAATAGCCCCGAAGCAGAAAATCAGGTATGGTGAGTGATCTTCTTCTATTGAAAGAGAACGTCGACCATTTTTTATTTAATTGTACAATGTAAGTAGGAGGTACAATACTGTATAGTGTTCAACGACTAAAAATATTATTTCCAGTTGTAAACGGGAAATATTTTTTTCCTGTGTTCCGCCATCAGCAAGAAAAGTGAAACATCTCCTTACCGTTTTCTATTTATTGGTTGAATGGGACACCAT
The DNA here is from genome assembly GCA_016164225.1 of Gammarus roeselii. Taxonomy (NCBI): domain Eukaryota; kingdom Metazoa; phylum Arthropoda; class Malacostraca; order Amphipoda; family Gammaridae; genus Gammarus; species Gammarus roeselii. The sequence goes on from SDVV010016468.1 coordinate 12,092, forward strand.
TTCTGAGTGGGAATGTATATAATGTACGAGGAAATTCGTTTATTAAATTTACAAGACCTGAAATTGAGGATTCCAACCTTTTTTTGATAGGAAGTAGCACAAAAAACCATGAGTAGAGACAATCAAACATTTTGAAATTTCCGAGCTCATTATTATACTCGGCAATTTAAATGTTAGGGAAAGGCGTAAAATAATCATCCCCGATAGAGAACTCAGTCAATAATAAGGATCTTCGCTGATAAATTTTCTAATGCGGTCGCCCCAAACAATTTTAGCGACTAATATAACAAAAATAAATGAATAGTCTATTCAGGAATTTCTCTCCTCATGTACGCACACTTTCATGATCAATGTTGTTTCGAAATCTGTTCACTCCATTACTTGCAGCGTAGACAAATACTGAAGATACAGCCTCTACCTGAGATTCATTAACTGATGAATCATCATACATCAAATATTTGAGACCAACGCTCTATTTAATGATGATGAAAGGTCATAAACGAGGTACTTAGGACCGCTAGTCAAGACTTGAATATATAACGTATTGTTGCGGTAAATGAGTGTTTTAGTTTCTGTAAGATCATGAAAATAAATTAATACAGTATTTCCATGAATAATCAATGTGTCAAAAACCACCATCTCTATCGTACGATGTCAAAATGACGACTGATCATAACCTGTTGTTACTCTCAAATTATTTTAGTTTGCAATTACATTGTTTTTTCCCGTGCTCCGTCTATTCTGTATTGTCTTTGCGTTTGATGTTATTTAACTTCTCGAATTTCGTTCAGAGATCAGTTGTTGTATGTAATGAGGAAGCTGTGCGTTAACGTGGGCAAGCAGTAAAGTATTGTGATGTTCGAGGAATATCTATTCCAGCAGAATTTGTGTCCTCTTAAATATATAGTTATTAAAAGATGTTCAGACCTTTGATTTTTTGGGTTTTCAAGTTACGAAGACTTAACTAGTAGAAACTGAGATGGAATCGCGAGTGAAGGAAGGGGGTGAGGTGTTGGGTGCACTGAAGAGTGTAATGGGCTGTAGGACGTTGGGTTGGAAGCAAAGAGAGAGTTGTATGATTAGTAGTCCCAACTGTGCTGTACGGGGCAGACAGCTAAGGGCCGAGGGCAACAGAGGGAAGAAGATTGAATGAATTCGAGATGACGTGTTTGAGGGCATTACTTGAGTGATGTTGAGAGATGGGACCAATAATGACATTGTTTGAATTACAACAGGGATAGTGAGAAAGATAGAAGACAGAGTAGATTCACGTGTTCTGAGATGGTTCGGTCACATGGTGAGGATGGATGATAGAATAATGGATGAAGAAAGTGACGAAAATGGAGGTGAGTGGATGTATGCCTTAAGGCAGACGAAAGTTTTGGTGGATGGATTGCGTGAAGAAGGCGTTAGGAAGGAAATAAATAGGTATAGAGGTAGCGAGAGAGCGTGTAAGGGTTTGGTGGGGTGAATAAATGACCGTTTACGCAGCCCTGATGAGGTTTCCCGACCTTGGCGTCTCTTTGAGAAACGGAATTGTCGTTAATGGAGGAGGGCAAATTCACTATGACGCAGCAGGGATAAACCCGTTAGCGCTGTTAGGGCGTGCTTGCGTGATACCGATCTTGGACCTCATTTCTGACTCGGAAAGTGTGTTGCGTGGTCTCCTCACCACTCCCTGTATGAGAGGAGTGTGAGGTACGCCCTGCCGTTGGCCACCACTGTTCAGGGAGTGTCTGCATCTGTATCTGTGTTGGACTCACGGGAAAGTGTAATGAGCTGTATGACATTGAATTTGAAAGTAAAAAAAGGTTGAATGAGGGGTAGTGGTCCCCTATGCATTTTACGGGGTTAAAACGTGGAGAGCGAGAGCGGGAAACAGGAGAAGTCTTGAATGTTTCCGAGATTAAATGTCTGAGAGGCGAGGCCGAAGCCACGCTGCTGCATTGGATCAATACAGCATTGTTCGAATTAGACGAGGATGGTGACGAAGTCGGTGAGCAGAGTTGATTCGCGTAATCTGTCCTGGTTCGAACACATGGTGGGGATGGATGATGGACGATTGGTGAAAGGGTGACGAAACCGAAGGTAAGTGAGCGTAGACCTAGAAAGGGCACCGTCGTTTGGGTGCCCTTATATATATCTATATA
>SDVV010016469.1:0-14241 GCA_016164225.1 Gammarus roeselii
AGGCTGCGGGCAGGAGGTACAATCTGCTACAGGGGGCTAGAGGCTGCGGGCAGGAGGTACAATCTGCTACAGGGGGCTAGAGGCTGCGGGCAGGAGCTACAGAGAGCTAGAGTCTGCGGGCAGGAGCTACAGAGAGCTAGATGCTGCGGGCAGGAGCTACAGTCTGCTACAAGGAGCTAGAGGCTGCGGGCAGGAGCTACGGAGAGCTAGAGGCTGCGGGCAGGAGCTACAGCCTGCTACAGGCAGCGAGAGGCTGCGGGCAGGAGTTACAGTCGGCAGTGGTGTATGGAGTCACTTTCTACACCACATAGGATCCTGCTACCGTTGATGCTGGAACCGGATCCTGCCACTTCTGATCCTGAGAACTTATAGTTCTCGCCCACGTTCAAGTGTGAGTTCAGCCTTAATTTCATATTGGGTGGTCTTATTCCTCCATTTTATGGAGATAAGCCCTTAAGCTACTCTAAAACATAATCTAAGCTAATCCACTTCAACAGGGGACAACTACAACCTTCCTACCGAGGATACCTCGATGATCCTCTACTCAGACGATTTCTTCACGTCACGAACTCAACTGGAGATGGAGTCAAACTCGTCTAGTCGACCCACGGATACTGCGCCATGGGGGATCCCTAGTTCATCCGCCGCCGTCCTCTACCTTTGTCACCCAACATTTATATGAACGTCAGTCTGGGCCTATAATTTTTGTGCCGTTCGGACTAGAAGTTCATGGTTGGGTCTGATTGAAGTTTGTAAGATCCTACTTAAAATAAACTTGCGTAGCATTAGCTGTTGAAATACACTATATTCACAGTCACTGAACTGAGAAGTCTCATCCACCAAATTCCTATTCTTACCTTAAACTATTGATGAAGTGATTTGGTTTTCAATATTTGAAAGACACTAAATGATAAATGATAAATAAATTTAAAACGAAATGTAATGTAATAATGTTTTGCACTTTGAGCTACAATACTTTTAGCCTGAACAGGTATTTCATTACATTTTTACCGAAGTTGCTCTGTTATCTATGTTCAGTAGTAGTGGTTTCTTCTGTTTTCCGACGGAACTCGGTTCTGATTGGACTTGTGAAATGAACATTTTGGTTTCGGTGAAACTTAATTTAATACCCCCGTTAGCGGGGGTGATAGAATACTGCTACCGTAACCCCTGCGTGTCGTAGGAGGCGACTAAAAGGGGAGCCCTGTAGCGGGGGCTTAGAATACCGTTACCGCAACCCCTGCGTGCCTTAGGAGGCGACTAATTAGGGTCGGAGCGAGGGGGCCAGGAATCCCCTCCTCTGTAAAATTTCCCCCTAAAAGACGGATAGACGAGCGGGGGAAGAGAGGCACACGCCTCTCCGAACCCTATTGTTGGGGTCGCTGAATGTGCGTGGTTGTAGTAGAAATGAAGCAAAGAGGCGAGAGGTGGGTGATATGTTTGTGAGGAGGAAGTTATATGTGTTGGCGCTGAGTAAGACTAATTGAAGGGTTAGGGCGAATGTGAGTTTGGAGTGGTAAGTGGAAGCCAGGCATGGATGAAGGTTGGGCACGAAAGGGTGCGGTGTGCCGCTACTTGCTAGTAGCATTACTGAGTGGAAAGAGGTGTCCTCATGATTGATGTGGGTGAAAGTAAAGTTTGGCGTAGAAAAATGGGTATTTGTGAGTGCGTACAGACCTGGTAGCGAGAGAAGTGAGGAGGAGAGAGAGTAATTTTGGACTGGCCTGAGCGAGTGTATTGAGAGTTTTGGAAGTCGGTTCAATGTGGTTGTACTGGGCGACCTTGATGCGAGACGGGAGATGCAGTAGTAGATAATGTGATGGGGAGGTATGGCGTTCCTGGTAGGAATAACAGTGGAGAAAATCTCATAGGTTTATGCATGGAGCATGAGCTGGTGGTAGGAAACAGCTTGTTCAAGAAGCGAGATATCCACAAGTACTCATGGGTAAGGATTGCCCATGGTGAAGTGGTGGAGAGGGCGCTGATGGATTTTGTGCTGATTTCGAGGAGAGTGGTGTGGAGGCTGTTGGATGTGCGGGTGTTGAGAGGAGAGGGCGGAGGAGTGTCTGACCATATGCATGTGGAGGGAAGATTGAGAGTGAGGTGAGAGGGGAACAAAGGAGTGGGAGGAGGAAGAGAGGTTGTGAAAGTGAGTGAGCTAATTGAGAAAAAACAGAGCGAAGGAGTCCAGCGGGCTTTGAGGGAGGAATTTGACAACGTGAAAGGGCAGGACCGGCAAGATGTGGAGGAAGAATGGGAGACGTCAGAGACGCCTTGTTGAGATGTTCGAGAAATGTGTGTGGTGTGCGACGTGTGGGCGGGTGCAGACGGAAGGGCTGCGAGTGAGGAACGAGGAAGTCAAACTGGCGGTGGCGTAGAAGAGAAGAGCTTTTGAGGAGTGGTTTCAGGCGAAGTCGGTGGTGGCTTATGACAACTATAAGGAGAAGAGGAAGGAGGTAAAGTGAGTGGTGAGGAGAACCAAAATGGACGCTGATGCCAGGTGGGGCAGACGGTTGTGCCAGAACTTAGAGGAGAACAAAAAGATGTTTTGAAAAGAGGTTAAGAGAGCGAGAAAGGGAGAGACCAGAAAAGAGGAGGCAGTGAAAGATGATAATGGCCAACTGTTGACGGAAAGTGGTGGTGCACGGAGAAGGTGGGTCGATTATTTTCATGAATTGTTGAATGTTGAGAATGACAAAGAGGCTGACATTGCTGCTGTGGGTGGTGGTGCGCGGATGCCGGCTTTTGGAGAGAGACATGCTGCGGAAATTACTAGGAAGAGGTGCAGGAGGCGATGGAGGTGATGAAAGCAGGGAAAGCCCCTGGTTTGGATGGCGTTGCAACTGAGTGCCTGAAAAAGGGTGGAATAACGATTGTCGGATGGTTGGTGAGGCTACTAAACATTTGTTTTGTGGTAAACGTGGTACCGAATGAGTGGCGCAGTGCATGCATGGTCCCGCTGTATAAGGAAAAAGGAGATAGAAATGAATGCTACAACTCAAGAGGTATCAGTTTGTTGTGTGGTCGGTAAGCTGTATGACAGAGTGCTGATCAAACGGATTAGAGACTGTACAGACTGCGCAATTGGAGAGGAACAGTGTGGCTTTAGGAGTGGCAAAGGGTGTGCCGATCAGATTTTTGCAGTGAGACAGGTCTGTGAGGAGTACCTTGCAAAAGGAAAGGATGTGTTCTGGGCCTTCATGGATCTGGAAAAGGCATACGACAGGATTGACAGGGAAGCGCTGTGGAGAGTGTTGCGTTTGTATGAAGTGGGCAGAAATCTGTTGCAAGCGGTGCAGAGTTTCTATGTTGGCAGCCGAGCATGTGTCAGAGTGGGAAGCGAGGTGAGTGATTGGTTCACAGTGAAAGTGGGTCTGAGACAAGGCTGCGTAATGTCTCCTTGGCTGTTCAATCTTTATATATATGGAGTGGTCAGGGAGGTGAACGTGAATGTGCTGGGTCGTGACTTGGAGCTGTTGGAAGCAAATGGGCGGAATGGGCAGTTGAGCCAGTTGCAGTTTGCGGATGATACGGCTCTGGTGGCGGGTTCAGAGGAGAAGCTATGTAGGCTGGTGTCAGAGTTTGGTAGAGTGTGTGAGAGGAGGAAGCTTCGAGTAAACGTGGGTAAAAGTAAATAGTAATGAGATGCTCGAGGACTGCCGATGCGAGCAGTATTAGCGTACTCGTAAATGGAGAGTTGTTGGAAGAAGTTCAGTGTTTTAAGTATCTGGGCTCATATGTGGAGAAGACTGATCTAGTGGAAACTGAGGTGAAGTGGCGAATGAAGGAGGGGTGTAAAGTGTTGAGTGCATTGAAGAGCGTAATGAGCTGCAGGACGTTGGGGATGGAAGCAAAGAGAGGGCAGGGCAGTATGAGGGTGTCGTAATCCCAACTTTTCTGTACGGAGCTGAGGCTTTGGGGGGTAAGAGCAGAGGAGAGAAGAAGGTTGAATGTTTTCGAGCTGAAATGTTTGAAGAGCATGGCTGGAGTAACGCTGAGAGACAGGTTCACTAACGACGTGGTACGTATCAGAACAGGAATGGTGAAGAAGTTAATGGACAGAGTTCATTCGCGTGTTCTGAGATGGTTTGGGCACGTGGTGAGGATGGATGAGGGGAGATGGGTGAAAAGGGTGTGGGAGGCAGAGGCAAGTGGACGTAAGCCTAGAGGGAGACCGAAGTTTGGGTGGATGGATGGAGTGAAGCAGGCGTTAGGAAGGAGAGACCTGAGTGTGGAGGTAGCGAGAGAGGGTGCACTGGATAGGCGTGAGTGGAAAATAATTGTGAACGGATGAGTTTTGACGCTGCTCTGATTTGCGTTCCCGCCCTAGAAACATCGTTGAGAGACGGGATGGTCGTGGGCGGGGTAGGGGGGCCGGTCATCATGATGCGGCAGGGGTAAACAAGTCACACTGTCGGGCCCTGCTGCCGACAGTGACCTAGAACCGCACTCATGACCCGGAGGGTGTGTTGCGGCCGGCCCCTTTCGAGCATAAGGGCTAAGGAGTGCGAGTGTATGAGAATGTGAGGTGCGCCTTGCCGTCGGCCACCCCTTTGCTGGGGGATTTCAGCCTAGTGTCTGTATCTGTATATTTAATATTGAGGAATCTTCCACACAGATGGTTTCTCGTTAAATATTTCTACAAAGTGATAATTTTTTTTTTGTGATTATCCTTACATCATAATTATTTCTCAAATATCAATTTTCCTATATTTTCATAAATGATAATTGATCTTTCCAATTTATAACATGACAGCACTATTTTTTCTGAATCCAATCATGGTCAGAAACTAACTAAGGTTCTCTTTCTCTCTCTACCTATATATATATATATATATATATATAGATAGATAGATATATACATACAAATATATGTATAAATACATACAATAAATGTTTACATATACATATAAATACATATCCATAGGCATATACATAATTACATACATACCTACATATACACATACATATGCATACATATATGCATGCATGCATACAAACATACACACATACATACACATACGACCAGATATGTACATAGTCTTACATATATAAACCTATACATACAAACAAACAAACAAACATGCATACATACATAGATAGATGGATCGATATAATCAGTCTATTGCTTTGCAGATGATACCTGAATACTAGGCATTGTCAAAAACCTGAGAGATGTAAAAAATAGCTTGTGAAAATAATATGTACTTCAACGAATCTAAATTTGAATTACTCAGATATGGAAAACATTCTGAACTAAAAACAGAGGCTTCATGTCATTCTAGCAAAAACGCAGTCATTCAAGAAAAAGAAAACCTACGTGATTTAGGTGTACTAATGCAAAACAATGCTTTATTCGACGAAAAAAAATGCAAGGTTGAGGCCAGTGGCAGCAGACTGTGTTCCTGGGCCATGAGAACCTTTCTGGGTAGAGATAAAAAGACAATGTTGACCAACCAGTCATTGACTATTGTTCTTCTCTCTGGATCCCACATAAACAGAAAGATCTTAATTGATCTGAACTATTGTAAAGAAGCATCCTTTCCAATATTACGGAGGTAAAGGATATGGACTATTATGACAGATTAAACGCCTTGAGGATACTTTCAATCCAAAGACATTTTGAATAATTAATGGTCAAACAAGTTTGTAAGATTTTGGAAGGCTACGCGGTCAATACAAATAAAAAAATTGCGATGAAAGTGATCATGAGAAGCTAGACAAGGTTTGCCAGAAGGTGTTGCTTTGAAGTGCAAAAAAAAAAAATGACGGCGGCAAAGCGATGCAAACAGTTGTATTCAACAGCTTCACGTGCCGGGCAACTCGGTTATTCAATCAAATGCAGTATTATTGATTCTTCCCTTAAAAAAGACGTTTTATGTTATTCATTGATAATAATATTGTAATTTATAATTTGTTGCATGAAATAAAAACCAGCGGCCCACTAGAGATGAGCTGCGACGAATTCAAATTGAACTTTAGTAGTGTATATGATGTGTGATATTAGAAAATTGAAAACCCATTGCCAGACGATGGAAATAAATGCGCGTGTTGTGCCGCAGCAGGAGTGGAGTGTCTCCAGATATGTGGGCCCGGTGGCAGCTGCGCTGTGACCTGCTGTAAACAGCAAATAAACTCCAAGCATCCAGGTAAGTGAGTATTTGCAACCGTTCTTTCGGGAGACGATAAACGAGGGTGATTTGACACTGTATGTTCACTGACTGCTTGTCGCTCACGAGGAAGCCTACCATGAGCCAGGCGGGCGAATTCCGGCAACAGACATTGCCTGCGGTGGCGGCGTCTGGAGCCTCGGCCCATGTGAAAGTCCCTCAACCCACCCTGTTTCATATCCTCGCCGGTGGGGATGACGCCGTAAGCGCTGTCTCTGCGGTGCTGACGTGGACGCAACCTGTGCGCTGCCCGGGCCTCAGACCCACAAACATCTGAGCCACAACATATTACACTGCATTTTTTTCATTGACAAATGAATCATCCATGTCATTTCTCTCCTATAAAACATTCCTGTCCCACATGAGGTTATCCCTGCACGTGTCTTGCTGGTGCGTTGCAATGTGGCTGAGAGACATAAACACGCTGCAAGTAACTATGTTCAGATACCCACGGTTAAAATTATACTACACGGGTGACCATTTGTCAACTGCCACAAACCCACTAAACAAGGGTGATTTAGTGGGTTTGTGCAGCAATAACACTCTACACTAACACTAAGTTGGTTAAGTACCCCTTTTTTCCCTCCCATCTCCTCCTGACTTAACACACGCGTGTCGGGTCTACCAATGCAGGTGGAAACCGGTGCTAAGCAACATAAACAGCTCACTTTTTGAATTGACACCATGTCGTGTCTGCTGCTTGGAATATAGTAACTTGATACCATGTCGTGTCTGCTGCTTGGCATATAGTAACTTGACACCATGTCGTGTCTGCTGCTTGGCATATAGTAACTTCGACAATTTATGGAGAATTTTTGACCAAAACAGTACTCCTCCACCCATTCGGCCTTGTCTATCAATGTGAATTAGTGAGTAGGCAGGGAGAGTGAATTCAGAATGATAATATTAAGTGCTTAATTTCATTTGCGAGTCAGTGTTGGCTTTTATGTCGACCTCTTCGCTTATTGCATGGAGTCTCACTGCGTCGATTTTGTAACGGAGACTTCAAGCGTTTACTCAGCAACATTTGAGGGTACCGGTCACACTATCTTTGGTTTCTTGAATTGTGTTGCTGCTATTCTGAGGCACTCTATCGGAGCCAATACTTATATTTTCATTTACATCTATTCTACTTTCAAAACAGCGACTTTTGTCTCCATCCCGGATGTGATTACTGCCTGAAAACTCATCGGCCAAGGGCTGCTGTGGGGCTTCGATGGGCTCTTTTATTGGTAGTGTATCTATTGTTGTTGTTGTTACTGCTGCGTCTACCATTTCTACTGGCACGAACGGTGCATCTGCGATTACTGCAGGCACGGGCGCAGGACATTGTGTCGATCGGTCGGGCACTTCCAGCAGCCACGGGTGGGATATCGATCCACGCAAAAGTTTTTTGATTTATTTTCGTTGATGAAACCAGCGTCAATGTTCTGAAGGATGCATCGGAGGGAGTAAAGTCCGTTCGTGTTTATGCATGCTTTGTTGATTTTTATGTAATAATCATAATATTTTGCGTGGATCTTTGTTCCCAGTGATCTGAGAATGGGATGTGCTTTGCTTTGCAGAAAGCTGCATGACGCTGGTTTACATAAATCAGCTTGCTCAAATTTGAGCTTTTCGATTCGAGTGTGGCATGATGCCAGTGGCATGGATATTCGATTACAATTGTTCGATGATTGTTAGCAGGGTTACATATTTTTCCACGAGTCTTCTGTTTGCTTCATGTGATTTGCGCCGACGTTAATAATAATTGGGTTTCCTTCTTTTAGACTAGGCCTTCAACCACATCAATTTTAGGTGGATGAAATCTGCACCGTGTGAACTCTCTTAATGCTGACTGTACATCCTTCCACGTCAATGAGACTGGCGCACGTCACTGCTCCTCCCCTTACGAAATGACTGGCAATTATTTTATAAGATATTTAGATAAGAAAAAAAATTACCATCAACTTGTCTTATTTCAAAAACTTATTTCACGATACTTTACAACAGCTTGTAGACGCATATTTGATAGAACGAAAGCTACAAAATGTAGGATTAGAGAGTACTAAAAATAAAAGATAAGTGCTGAAAAAAATTAGAAGCACTTCAAAAGTATGATTTCAAAAAGTGTTAATTTGATCGTGATACTTCACAGAAGCCTTCAAAAGGAAAAATTTCAGGTGTCCATCTGCAACGGAGCGTGTAACTTTTAAATAATGCATTGCATGCCACAATAAATTATAATCTGCAGAATGAGAGTCATTTCTGGAAGAATAGGTTATTTTTCATAAATCCCTTTTTGCAACTTTCAAAATTGACATCTGATTGTAGTACTCCAAAGGAGCATTCGAAGGATGCACGGCTTGTCATGATGACTTCACAGCTGTGTAGTACTAGCTATAAAAAAGAATCCGTAGTTTTGTTTCGAATTACAAGAAAAAAACGTGGCATATGATTATAGAACAACACAAGAGCATGCAAATGATGATACATCTTTAGAACTTGTAATGACCTATAGGTCGATAAATTGGCATGTGTGGCAGACGGTTAACTGGCATCGTTACGCTGCAGAGGTCATAGCAATTTTTGTAAAAGCTTTACAACAAAGGAACGCCAAGACATGTACTTTCCTGGAATCGGGGTTCGAAAGCCTTTCGAATGATGTGTGACTTATCATTTCGCTGAAACAACAATGGCACCGAGTAAAGCAATGCGTCTCCCAGCAGCGGTGGGTGATAACTACACATCGTCAGCCACAGCAGCACGAACGATAACGTCCCGCGTCTGTTCCTAGTAAGATGATTGCATGATTTATTAAGAGCAATAACTTATAATAATCAGGATTTAAGTTTGAATTCCAGGAACAACTTCCCAAGAGGGCGTCGGATTGCTCATACACCGCTACTGTCGCAACGAATGGTTAGATTAGATTAAGGGGTTAATCGCAATCGGAGCTCTGACGCGAGTCTTCGTTAGCTACCCCGTAGATCTCGATTGCATATTCAGAAGTTGGATAAGAAGCTTTAATCATTTGCACAGAAGCCTAATGTGGCCTTGATGTCAGATTTTTGAAACGCTTGCGTCAGCAAGATGGGTTCTGCTGACAAATATTGCAGCCTGTGACTTAAGGGTGGTTGAAACCTGCGCCCTGTCAACAAACCTATCAGGTTCTCCCACAGTGACTGCAAATCCTTCCGTATAAATAATTATGGACGAACTTTAAACTTTTTTCCTTACAGGAAGGACTAGTAATTGTTTTTGAACTTGACTTAGTAACTTTCACCATTTCGTTTTGACAGGCTAGTGTGAATGATAAACAATCTGATATTACTTTTTCAGAGAGTGCTCTCTAAAAAAAAATGATTTAAAAATATTTTAAGAAACATCAGTTTCTTGACCCGTATGTCCCGTGTCAGACCAAGAATAATTAAATCAATTTGCCACGCTGCCGCGTTCAAGGTCAACAACTGAATTTGACCGCTGATTCAAGTAATTTAACCATCACGTAAATGAGCAAAATCTATACATTGTTAGGAAGCCAAACTATTATATAGCAACAATCACATGTTTCTATGAAAGTAGACCAGCTCCAAGAGTTTGCGCTGAGTAGTAGTAATACTAGAACGTGTTCATACACGCAGAATAGCAAAATGATCTTCTTCTTCAAAACGCTTGTCATTCGTGCGTATTTCTTCAGGTGGCAATTGTTGATAAGCTCCAGAAAATTTATTTGGCCTATTTTGACGCTCTAAATAACTGCCGTGTTATTAAATGGACGTTATTCCATTGATATAAATTGAGAACAAAATTTCGATAGCGCGAAATCTAGTGCACCTGTAAGGATTTATAGATACAGACACTAGGCCGAATCCCTCAGGATGGGGGGTGGCCGACGGCAAAGCGCATTACCCACCCTTACACTCGCACAATTTAGCATTTTTGCGCTAAAGAGTCCGGCCGGAAACCTCCTAACACACTCTGGGTCACGAGTGTGGTCCGAGGTCCGTGTCAGCAGCAGGGCCCGGCAGCGTGACTGGTTTACCCTCGCGAGGTCATGATGACGGGCCCTCTCCACCCACGGTCATCCCGTTTCTCAATGAGGCGTCGAAGGCGGAAAGCATAGCAGGTAAGCGTCAAAAATAAACCATTCTCCACTCACGAATATTCATTGCACGCTCTCCTGCTCCCTCCACAGTCAAGTCTCTCCTTCCTAATTCCTGCTTCACACCATCCATTCATCTAAACTTCGGTCTACCTCTAGGCCTACGGCCACTCGCCTCCGCATTCATCACCTTTTTACCCTTTATCCATTCTTACCATGTGCCCGAACAATCTCAGAACACGCGAATCCACTCTGTCTTCCCACTTCTTCACCGTCCCCGTTCTGATTCGAACCACGTCGATAGTGAACCTGTCTCTCAGCGACACTCCAGCCATGCTCCTCAAACATTTCATCTCGAAACCATTCAACCTTCTTCTCTCCTTTGCTCTCACCCCAAGTCTCAGCTCCGTATAGCACAGTTGGGGCAACGACACCCTCATACAACCCACTCTGATTCCATCCCCAACGTCCTGCAGCTCAACAGTCTTCAGTGCACCCAGCACTTTACACCCCTCCTTCACCTCAGTTTCCACTAAGGTTTTAGGATTTTACAAATAAACGCCTCCTACAACCAACTTGTCTTATTCAAACGCTGGAAAAAAAATCATTTAATACAGCAATATATAACAGGTTTTGTTCATTGTATTCCATGTGATGATAGCTAGAAAAATGTAGGAGGAGATGGGATAAAAATAATGTACTATGTTAGGAAAAAATTGATTACAAAAACTTAAAATTAAAATTGTAAAATGCTTTTCGTAATGCTTCATTAGAACTTTCAAATGATGCATTGCATGTCATGATAACTCCAATACTGTTGACATTTTATTTTTATTTTTTGAATAATTACAACATAACCTTGTACAACTTTGGAAATTCGAGTTGCACAAACACGTTATATTTCATGGTAGTACTTCACACGAGCTTACTCATAATTGGAGGTATGCTCTATCCAAAATTTGTGCCCCTTTATATAATTAAAAATCCCAATTAAGTTCTCTAGCTGCTACAACGGACACTGCGGAGGCTTACAAGAGGGTCCGGGCCGCGGCGCAGTAGTCGACCTTCTTAGCAAGGAGACATTGCAGGGGGACGCAGGATGGCAAGTCCACGTCTTTGTCGTTGGGTAGTAAGCTGCATGGAAATACGGGAAATCAGTCATCAGTATTAAACTATTCAACCAATATTAGTTTTAGAACAACGTGAACAACCTAACTAATGGTTTGAGGACAAGAGCTTTTTATGATGAAAGCAAGTTACATGTACGGAATAAAGTGAACCAGCTATCTTTCAAGAAGATGCATTGCTGGTAAGACCTTTGAATTATATCTCTCTATAATACAGCTGCGTAATTATAAGGAATAAATCTGTCGCTGACCATACTTCAATGTTGAAACTAAACAAAAGCTTCTGCTCTGTTGGTTCATATGATCAACTTAGAATACGAAGAAACAGAAGAGATCAAACCAAAGTGGTTTAGTCTACCGTTGTCAAACCTGAACCACACGTCTATCTGCTCGTCCAGGTTGGCGAGCCGAGCAACACAGCCCTGCCAGGCCTCCAGTTGGGAGCGCAGTCTGGCGGCCAGTTCTGTAGCCGCAAGGCGCCGCTCTGCACGGGACATGGTGCCCTAGTAATTGATGGCTCTTAGAGGACGAAGTGAAGATAGGTTATTCAAGTCGCGGTGGATAAGAATGCGACGTTACGGGGTATGAAAATAGGCGGCTGACGTCACGACTTATTTAACCGCATGTTCTCTGAAATATGCCGAAAGATCAAGCGGAATAGATTTTAGATTAGATTGAGGAGGCCATCCCCACCGGAGCCCTGACGCGGGTCTCAGTGTGCCCCCCCCCCACCACCGTGGGGTGCGGAGTTCATCAGTTCCGATAGGTTGGCACTCTACTGTGTAGCTACGTTAACAGTAACTTTGTCGAAATCAGAATTTTCCTGATTCTGGTATGCATGCACGCTTTTGCATACGGAAAAAAATTGATAATTTTTTTTTTCTTCCTTATAACGAACATGAAGTATTCGCACGTAACTCACTAGAAAGATTATTTTTTCTATACTTTTCCATTAATAGACCAAAGCACATTGAGCGGTGAAGGATGTTTTGTTTAATTTACAAAGCTTGTGTGAGGCGGTGAAATCAATACTCCGTCTTACATGTTCCGACGTTCCTGGAAGTTTTATTGACGCGTTGCGCGGTTTCATTTCCGTTTGTTTTAACGGTGGTGAGGTTGCTGCTACCCGCACGCCCAACCCTGCCCATTATAGCCAGACTTGGGTGGCAGATTGTCTACAACCTATGTAGGGTTGAAGACAATTGATTGGTAGAAACTACTCGAGAAAGATTGAGAATTGAACAGTGAAGATCAATCTGTAACAGCAGATAGAACCGGAAAGCGGAGAGGATATGGGGATGTTACGGACAAATATTTGACTCCAGCTTAGAGAATAATTTTCAAGCGCGAAAACAATGCGGATGTCACTACGGCATGAATCGGTAGGCGACTGATTTCCCGGGGCCGACCTAAGCTGTATTTATGTGATATGTCTATCAAGTGCTACGCCTGTGATGAGTGGAATAGATTGAAAGCTGAGAAGCAGTGAGGGTATGTATTGATGTTGCCTATGTTGAACTGGTATGAGTGCCTGCTTCGTTGTCACATGTCGTTCCATGGGAGTTGATGACAGGGAGTGTATGTTGATGAAATGTTCTTCATGGGTAGACGCCAGTTTATCAAGAGTATCTGCGAACTCATTTTCCTTCCTTAACAAGTGACCCGGCATCCAGCTGAATTCGACCGCTTGGCCTGGATCGGACATTGTAAAGAGGTTGTGATGCATTTTACGTGGAGCGGAATGTTCTGAGTGAGGGTTTTGACTTTTGAGCTAAGTGAGGGCACTCAGACGGTCTGAGAAAACAACGCATTGGGGAGGTGATCCGTATTTGTAATTTAATTGGCTAATTTGAGTGCGGTTTCTTATGGGAGGGTAGCCAAACCTGAGGTTGCCCCGCACGCGGCGGCGCTCCCAACTCATCGGCAGTTTTGGAGCAGTCAGTGTATACATGGGGGTAATCTAAAAATTGTTTCTCGAATAGTCTCAAAATTGATCGGCCATACGTATTAGTTGAGTAGTTGCTTTAGGGTATATTTGCAAATCAAGGTTAACTAGCAGGTGGTTGATCATTTAAGTTGGTGTGTTGATTTGAAAAAATCGGTGGGAAAATGAAGGCTTATTAGCCTTGCGATTTGATTTGATTCGATTTGAGCCTCATTTCCACCAGAGCCTCAACGTGAGTCATACAGGTAGCATCTTCGAGAACAGTACAAGGTCAGTGGCTACTCGGGCAACATGAGCTCCGACAGCAACGCAACACAATATTTACAGCTACGCGGTTCAGTAGTTTAAATGCAGTTTATTTATTTAGGTACGATAAATACTTAGATGAAACGAAACGAAACCTCGCCTACAACCCCTAAGAACCTCATGAGTTTTATGTCCATACGCCAGTGTGCTCAAATAGTATCGTCGAAATCGGTACAAGGTTCACGGCTACACAAACGAAGTCAGCTCCGGTAGCAACGCAACACAACGTTCACAGCTTCGCGGTCTATTTTATTTGTAGTACAATTTAGTAGTAGGTTGACTCCAACCGCAACGCGTCACAAGGTTTTATAGCTGCGCAATCCAGGTAAACCCCAGAAACTGCGTATGGTCCGTGCACGCGCAGCGAGCACAGACTGAAGAAAAAATACCCACTCACAAAACCACCAACACGAACCCCCGCACAAATACTCCGGCGTTATAATATTGTGAAACATGAACAAGAAAGAGCAGGTTCGTCACGGGCAGAAAAACTGCTCAGACTATCGATTTCGCACTGATTGTTCAAGGGGATAGGGCGGGGGGGGCATTGGTCTCTTGGGTCGCAAAAGAGCTCGATGAATCCCGGAGGGTGACCCATGTCCCCCGGGT
>SDVV010016470.1:0-14240 GCA_016164225.1 Gammarus roeselii
AAATTACATATCAAAGGAAAAATGCTACAGATGTTAACCTAGCCTGTATATGCGTACAAATGTGTGTATATGCCTACATAGTGCCGGTACAGGTGCCGGATTCAACCCTCATATTGGCATACATATTACCGGCACCGACCACTGCATATGTGTGCAACAGCGTGTATGTGTGTACATAGTGTGTGGTATTAAAAAACACGTAAAATAGAGCGATGTGGAGGGATTTGATATGTAAATTGCATAAAGATAATGACTAAATATCATACATAACCATCAAACTTGAATGAAAAATTTATAATTGTTGGTTAGTTGGTTAGGATGACTAAATCTTTGAATCTAACATCGCGTGAAACTGATCCACATGAAAAATTGTAACAAATTAAAGTGCATTAGTTCTATTGGAACTTACCTGCTGAGTCTCATTCAAACATGTAATAGAAATATCGATAAAATTCTGGAATCTAAACATTTACAAAAGGATATTTGCTGGATTATATTGGAGAAGTGCATCCAAACTGCTAATAATATGTTAGATATTCAGCCCAAGTGGAGAGATTCATACATATCAATACCGTCCATAAGCATCAAACTTGAATAAAAATACATAACTATTGGTTAGGATGACTGTTAGGTTAGATTGCCTTGGAATAAATGTATCTGGCAGTGTATGGCAACCCTTTTTGCATTCATTGATATTTGATCTATGATGTCGTGCATTGGTATATATTTCGCTAATTATGTACGTTATGCACATCCTAGATCTGGCTGATTGCGGACCTTACATCACAGAACTATAGTCAAATGTTAGCGTGGATTCATTCAATATTCGTAATAATAGACGGAAATGGTAGGAGCAACAAATCCAACATTACAACAAAAATCTTATTCTAACAGAAAACCATACATAAAACTTGCTAACGCATTAACACCCATAACAATTACTGACATATGCAGCAAGCTTACATAATCGTTTCGAACTCTACAGTCTACTAACGAGCGATCACCTAACATTACTTGACCCTAATCGATATTACTGGACTTGTAACGAGCAAAGTGATATATGTATTTACATAATTTGGTAAAATTGGTAAAAACGATACAGCCAAGTGGAGAGGTTTGTTATGAATAAAGCTTAAATCAATGAAGAAATACATAACATAAGTATGGAAACGGGAAAAATAGATAATCCTTGGTTAGATTAGATTAGGATAGGTTAGGATGGGTTAGGTTACAGCCCCTCTACATTACAAACCTATAGTGAAAAATGCTTGAGTGGATATTGGGAATGCTCGAATAAGTTAGATATTCTGAATTGGAACAAAATCTCATACCAAAGCCTGAATTAATCAATAATTTCCAATTATACAAACTGTTCTCGATTAACATACATTTATAAAAGATAGACTTGAGGGAATAAGCATCTAGTAAAAACATGCGAGCGAATAACCTTATTGAGGTCTACATTAAACTAATGGAGTATTCTAACACAATTACTCTACTCAAATCCGGTAAACTAGTTCTCCAAGACAACTAGAAATAGGACCCAAATCCATTGTCGAGAGGTAAAAACCTCTCAATAATTAGGCGAATTTATACCTAATATAGTCATATTACTGTAATAACCGTTCAAAATCATACAACAACAACTAAAAAATAGTAAAATAAGATTCTCTACTCTACCCTAACCGTACTGCATCTGTATACTCTACACAAATCCGGTAGACTAGTTCTCCAAGACAACTAGAAATAGGACCCAAATCCATTGTCGAGAGGTAAAAACCTATCAATAATTAGGCGAATTTATACCTATTATAGTCATATTTCTATGATAACCGTTCAAAATCATACAACAACAACTATAAAATTGTTAAATAAGATTCTCTACTCTACCCTAACCGACATTGATTAACTATGATTTACGTCGTATCCTACCACACCCCAGACGATCCAACTTACACCAATAACACACGTGATCTGGTTCATGAAAAATTGTATACTAACATAACAGCCCTAACGAAAATATCTGACATTTAACACAAACACTGAGTTCATGCATGATAAAGTGATAATACCACGGTATCCGTTTCAAATCTATAACAAATTCCTAGACCTAACTGATGATATGCCTCTAGTAGGACAAAATCAAAGCCCACTGTGTCATAACAACGAACTCTACAATTCTTTATTAGGTCACTTCTCAGCATTCTACCGCTGATATATAACAAATTTAGAGGCAACACCCAGTCATGGAACAATACCTCAGACATACCATGCATCTGTTTAGTCCATCATCTCTGAATAGCGTCAAGCAAAGTCACATCCTGGACGTAACTGATAATCCATACACAGGTACAGTTGTCGAAAATGGACCTGACATGAGTCTCAAAGTGTGTGGCTATAAAATCTAGGCTTCTGTTCGCTGACGACCTAAGTAAATCACTACAACGACCAGCAGCTCGTCGGATGTAGGTCTTAACTGTAGAAGTTAAGACCTACATCCACTTAGAACAAATTCACGTTGAACTTGGACGAACTCCAAATGACCACCACAGAGTGTAAGCCGCCTCTACACCCGGACCCATCCATCCAGTAAATCATCTTCTAAAACGTTAAACTTCACACTTGCTAGGGTTCAATGACGAAATTCCAAAAAGACGCAGTACGGATTCACACCTCTTAAACATACGATCCTATGATTATCTTGGGAAAAATCATACAACAAAAAGAAAATAACTACGTAATTCTCTACTCTGCTCCAATTAACATTGAAAACTATAATATACGATGGTATCCATCATAGTGAAGCGGTTTACTTTTACAAACAGACATATACGCAACGAGCTTTTGCCTATGGGACTCTTCTAGCTCCTCCAAAATATTTAAGTATGTTCCTATACTAAACATACAATAAACTAACAACAAGATCAAGCATGTAACAAATCGAGTCTTCTATAGCTATATTTTCCCAATTCAATCATTGTGAGAGGATGAAAAAATATATATAAAACACTAAATATGATGCACCATCCAACTAAATTATACCTGAAATGATGCTCTACATTGCAGATACAAACGAAATATATCCTAATATTCCGATATGGTCTATAAAGATCCAATAACATACTTCGAAGATGGAAACTGTACATAAAACATACAAAACTGAATGAAATCTACTAAAATGATTAGGTTATATTAAAATAACACGATCAATTCTCTCCCATACCCATAACAGAAATGAAAAACCAAGATGTACGAGAAAAAAACTATCATGTTACCTACCAAACAACTGACGTGAATAAGTAGCCAGGACATGTGACTGATCTACATAACTGAAACCTATAGTAAATGATGTGGAGTACTTCTGCACGAACACGCTATATTTTATCAAATATGACGAAATCATTCACCAACTCAGTCCAAATCAGGGTTAAATTATATCTTCTTTAACTAAAGTAACCCCGGCTTAATCGTCACAGAATGTCATATATACACATACAAATACCGAAATGATGCAATAACCGACCAATTATGCCTGCAATATTGTGCTACATGAAAGATGAAAACCTAAAATATCCTAAAAAATCCTATAACTGTATGAAATAATTATTCAAAATTCCAAAAACAGTACAAATTCAACATATATCAACCGATCATTACTAAGTTTACATAACAGAATATAATAACTTACAAATCCAACCGATACTCTCTATACAAAAAAAAATCGAGATAAGACAACCCGAACAGTCTACATACGCTTGATAACGATTCATTTGGAACATGCGGATACATGGTAACACCTATTTATCTGGTTCAAAACTGGATAATGCGTTATGAGGTAGATAGATTCTTGTAACGAAGCTACTACGCTCTGAAAAATATTTACATCAACCCTTCAACTATCAAAATATTATACCATACTATTTCTATAGATATTATATGAATACGAAATAAATAGATGGAAAACCCAAAACGCAGCTCAAATCCAACCATCAGGCTGGTACCATGTAGAGCCGAACGCACGCTAAGGCTGCAGATCGAGTTATAAAACATACCTTTCATACTATTCCTATAAATTGTGTACACCATCTAAAGATAAACCGAAGAAAGTATCCCAATCCAATCACTAATAATCCACCAACCAACCACCGAAGGAGTCAATTATACCCCAACTAGATAAGAAAAATATATAGAATTATAATCCAGACATAAATACATAATGATACAGACACCCAAAACATAGAAATAATGGCAAATCAGGCGTGGAAAATTGTGATAAGACAAGGAACAGTTAAAAGCAGCCACACCTGCCAAAAGTTCATGAGACGTACTGAACTTATTGCCTAGGGAGACCTCCTACACCCACCCCTCCAAGTGTGATGTAAGCATAAATCTGCCAACTATGACTAAATATATAATGAACAAACATTAAGTGAGCAAGTATACCCAATACATTGGTCTAAAGAACAAAAAAAACATGTTTATTGTATGGCTCACCCTCGAGTCATACAATGAACATCAAAATACAATGTTCATTGTATGAAGACAAAACCTTCCCAAATATTTATTCGAAAGCAAGGGCCGAAAGCCCACCCGTCACCTGTTTGCCACCCGTTAGCCACCCGAGTGAGTCGCCCGTTAGCCACCCGTAAGCCCCCCGTAAGCCAACGTCCGCTATCTGACTCACGATATGCTAAGGTCCCCAAAAGTAATTAACTTGGCCCAAAAGTAATAACTTGGTCAAAAAGAAATTAACTTGGACAAAGTTATTAATAATTACGATGTCCGATTTACATAGGGGCTAAGTCGGACAACCAAAGTAATCAGATACATGTTAACCATTGCATTGTACGAATTGCTCAGGGCGTTCTTGCAGACAT
Organism: Gammarus roeselii; assembly: GCA_016164225.1. Lineage (NCBI taxonomy): Eukaryota > Metazoa > Arthropoda > Malacostraca > Amphipoda > Gammaridae > Gammarus > Gammarus roeselii. The sequence continues at coordinate 4,878 of SDVV010016470.1, forward strand.
AGTAACTACTTTTGACGCTGCTTTTCCACTATTTGGTGGACGTATTCTGATACACTTTGTCCTCAATTCTGTGCATTATTATTTGGCGCTAATATTCTGACTCAGCTGGCCCACCATTTGGTGCGTGTATTCTGGGACAGCTGGCCTCAGATTCGGTGCATGTTTCCTGACACAGCTGGCTCACCCTTGAGTCATTACACTCTGACACAGCTGGCCTACCATTGAGTCATATACTCAAACACAGTTGACACACCACTAGGGAATATTCTCTAACACAGATGGTACACTATTAGGGGATGTACTCTAACACAGCTGACCCATCATTGGAGCAGTTACTCTAACACAGCTGGAGCACCATTTGGCATCACTCTAACAGGGCAGTCTCACAATTAGAGCATACACTCTAACAGGGCAGTCTCACTATTAGAGCATACACTCTAACAGAGCAGTCTCACAATTAGAGCATACACTCTAAATGAGCAGTCTCACAATTAGAGCATACATTCTAACAAAGCAGTCTCACAATTAGAGCATACACTCTAACAGAGCAGTCTCACCATTAGAGCATACACTCTAACAGAGCAGTCTCACCATTGGAGCATACACTCTAACAGAACAGTCTCACCATTGGATCATACACTATAACAGAGCATTTTCACCATTGGGGCATACTCTAACAGAGCAGTCTCACCATTGGGGCATACACTCTAACAGAGCAGTCTCGCCGTCAACGCATATTTTTAAACACAGCTGGCCTACCACCGGAGTATTCACTAAACACAGTTCCCTACTATTATGACATATACTCTCTGACACAGCTGTCTCACTCTTGGGGCATACACTCTAATAAAGCTGGCCCACCATCGGGTATTTACTCTACCACAGTTGGTCCACCTCTAAGTCAAATGCTCTAACACAGCTGGCCCACCATCGGGCCATATACTCTGACTCAACGGTCTCAGATTAAGGCATTTCTTGTAAAACAACTACTCACTCATGACGCATATACTTCAAAACTGCTGACCCATCGTTGAGGAATGTACCGTAACACAGCGAGACCCTAATTAGGTGCAGTTCACTATTGCAACTTGTCTATCATTGGGGCATCTATGTGGACTAATAAAGCTGGCTAACAATTGAGAGAAAGTAGCCCACATGAGCCCTATTGCATACCAGTGTAAGGGTCTTGCATTATTTCGCATTCGGCTGTTTAGCAATGGTCGCCCAACCGTTATTACCTTGATATTTAAACAACGCGAAAAAACACCTGAATATTTTCCCGCTAATAAACGTCGAGGTTTTCATCACAATAAACGGAAAAGAATCAGCGGCCTCTGTTGACATTTCAGGCAGTTAGCCTCGCCGGGTTCAGACACATTAATATTTATAAAGCAGGAAAGGCAAATAGGGCAACTGCCACGACGGTCACTAGATGTCGCCACCAGGCTCCGATAATGTGTCTGGTGCCTTGCTGACATTTGAAGCTATTCACGGGTTTTCTCTTGAAGGTAGTTTCTCCACATAATAATAGAGATTATTCGACTGCAGCAACCGTCTCGCATGGGCCAACACAGATCATCTATTTATTCGCTGGAATAAATGTTCTTTGCAGGAACGTATAGTAGAGAGAATCAAAAGGAAATTATTGTTTCCCAGTGAAGGAAAGGAACATTATTTGATAAGTATTATTTATTGCATCCATAAATATGGACAAGATCAATTTTTTTCTTGTGGTTAATTACCGTTGACGATGTCAGGGCGACGCTTGTTCTAAATAATTTCAGAAAAATTCAATTAGGTTTCATTATCTTGACTGATCTGCCAGGCATACAAACAAGGGACAGAGCTGCTAAAAATCGGATCGTATATTACCTGAAAAGGTTATTGTTTCTGATACATTCCCTCCTATGTATATACATTACCTTCCATGGTGATCTGATCTGAAAAATATCACGAGTTGTTCATCATAGATATATGAAACATGTCAAATAACAGTAAAGAAACGTCTTATGTCCTTCTGAATGATGTCTGCAAGATATTTCGATATACCCTCAACAGAGAGATGTATTGATGTACCGTAGCGAGCAAAAATTCGTTTATGGTTAGTCTGTAACCGGAAAAACAAATTCGACTTTCCCCACGGGTAATTTAACTTCACATAGAAATTTCTTACGGTACTATGTATGGACAAAGGCTCTTAATGAGTAATATTAATCAAATTTCCGATGAGTTCAAATATAGAGCAGAAAATGGACATCGAAGATTTCACTTAGTTTAAAATCATAAACGAATTCTCGTTCCCAGGGTCACCAACAGATTATCGATTCGTAACTGTACCGTTTGACTAGGTAGACTAGCCGTTAGTTAGTCTACCGTACGCCAATCTAAGATCAAGAGAATATCCGAGCCTCGCACAAAGAAATGAGTCCTCATACCCCTGTTTACAGGAAGATGTAGGTTGTGATAAACTACCTCACCACGAAGAGTAGAGTAGCAATATCATTTGGATTGATAGAAGATATTCTGTACTAGTGGAAAGAAATTTCCTCAAGTGATGACGAAAGGATGGTCTCTTTGTTATTTTCTGATGCGTCACGCTGTACCGCGCATCTGCGTGATTTGTTGTTATAGCTGTCATAGCAGTTGGCGATGGACTTGTTTCCTTAGTTGCTCTTTCCTAAAGCGATCGAAGTAATAATATATTCTCTGCCTAATATAAAAAAATGATTCATGACTTTGGCACCTGATGATTTGATTTTTTTTAACAGGCATGCCCGACATTGTGTTGCATGAGAATTGACCGTGACGCCTTGTCCAAACTTTTCGGTGAATGTGTATCTTCATTGTCATGATAGTATCAATGGATAAATGTTATCCTATTTTTGTTCATCGTTTCAAATCGCAATCGTGGTAATTTTTTCCTATTGAAATTTCACGGTTGAATGATAAAATACTACTCGTCGAGGCTAGAAATAAATTGCACCGTACAATATTTCTCATCATGCTAATTTTTGCAATAAAAATCGGAAGAAAAAAACTTCGTGTTCAAACACATTGCACTTCTTTCTTTCACGGTAGGTAGGTTGATAGACAGCCAGGTAGGTAACTTGCCACTTTTCAGAAATGATCGAATTTTGAGGTAACAGACCGCAACACAAACATTTAATTACCTGAACTTGAAAGGATTTCTCTCCGTCACCCAAACACTCGAGCGCAAACAGTCTGGTATCCCCACGTCCTGATACCACCCTCCTAGGATCGACCAGCGCCGAACATCCATTCAAACCAACACCGACGTCCTCCTCTTCAATCTGTTGATGTACCTTGTCAACGAGGCATTGTGATCCCACCAAGACACATCACTTGTGCCTGCAATAACCTCCTTCAAACTGATGTCTGCGAGGAAACAAAAGACACAGAGGTCAACTTTTGTCCGGTTTTTGGTGCTCTTCCGCAGATCCTGGAGGGCAGTTCTCCAAGCTTTTAAGCAAACACAGAGACCAGCAGCATCCCTAGCCGTCTTCTTTACCTCCCCACCCCTTCGCCTTACTCCCCTGCCCCCTTCACTCTTAATTTCTATGCCAAAGCGCTACTGGGAGAAACTAAAGTGTTTATACAGAACACTCTTTATATACCTGGATGATTTTTCTTTTCTATTTATCACGGCATTATCTTGTCTCTGAAAAACTCTGCTGACATGAATGAATGGGGGAAATATTGCCATGGCATCTTGGGTGGAAAATTGTAAGTTGACAACTATGTTTACACGTACATTCCTATGCTTTTTCACGTATTCAGAACTTGGAAAGAAAGCGTCTGTTCGACCCCATTCACGAAATACTAACACGGGTGATAATTTATAATTCTAGGCGTTCCATAACTTCGAACATGCACATTGTATCTTCAGAAGGAGTATTTAATTCAGCCTTCCTGTATGCTCATTTTGAAGTTTCTGCTCTCCCGCTTCTTTTGCGAGCTTGCACTCTTCCCAGACACCTGACAGAAGAGTGACAAACTCCATCATTCCTGCATAGTAGGGATTCTACACTTTGACTGGAGTTATTGTTGACGCACATCTATTCCTACGTTTGCTCTGACTGATAAAAGAATTTCCAGTTGCTAGACTGTATTGTCGTCTTGGGCCTAGTTACAAGACGTTCATGAACGTCCATGGATTAGAAGCAAGTAAAATAACACTTATTAAAAATATAGCATTTGGTCCGTCAACAAAAAATTGACCATATTATCATTCATGATAATAAGTGCTCAACAAACCGCCTTGTTAAGCATAATATTGAGTGCTCAACAAACCACCTTGCCACGCATAATATTGAGTGCTGAACAAACCGCATTGCCACACATAATATTGAGTGCTGAACAAACCGCCTTGCCACACATAATATTGAGTGCTGAACGAACCGCCTTGCCGCGCATAATATTGAGTGTTCAACAAACCGCCTTTCCACGCATAATATTGAGTGCTCAACAATTCGCTTTGCCTCACATAATATTGAGTGCTCAACAAACCGCCTTGCCACACATAATATTGAGTGCTCAACAAACCGCCTTGCCACACATAATATTGGGTGCTCAACAAACCGCCTTGCCACGCATAATATTGAGTGCCCAACAAACCGCCTTGCCACACATAATATTGGGTGCTCAACAAACCGCCTTGCCAAACATAATATTGAGTGCTCAACAAACCGCCTTGCCACACATAATATTGGGTGCTCAACAAACCGCCTTGCCACACATAATATTGAGTGCTCAACCAACCGCCTTGCCACACATAATATTGGGTGCTCAACAAACCGCCTTGCCACACATAATATTGGGTGCTAAACAAACCACCTTGCCACACATAATATTGAGTGCTCAACAAACCGCCTTGCCACACATAATATTGAATGCTCAAAAAACCGTCTTTCCACGCATAATACTTAGAGCTCAACAAACCGCCTTGCCACAGATAATGTTGAGTGCTTTGAAAACCGCCTTGCCACGCATAATATTGAGTGCTCAACAAGCCGCCCTGTCACACATTATATTGAGTGCTCAACAAGCCGCCCTGTCACACATAATATTGAGTGCTCAACAAGCCGCCCTGTCACACATAATATTGAGTGCTTAACAAGCCGCCTTGCCACGCATAATATTGAGTGCTCAACAAGCTGCCCTGTCACACATAATATTGAGTGCTCAACAAGCCGCCCTGTCACACATAATATTGAGTGCTCAACAAGCCGCCTTGACACGCAAGATCGTTAGTTTTTATCGGTTTGTTGAGCACAGTTCAGGAATCCTATCATAGTTTGATGCTAGATTGTTGGACAATAAAACTTGCCTGTCGATAAGCATACAATCATCATTTTCTGGTTATTATACGAGTTCCAACCAATCGAACTTGGGCACTCTTCCTCCCAAGCGACGAATTGGGTAAAATTATATCAGGATGATCAACGTCTGAACGATGGCTGCTTAACGAATTATATACGTATAGGCTATAGATGATCTGGAGGTCGGTTTTAACACACTCTAGTTTGGCAGGAATTCATGAGCTTCCTCGTTTTTTTTTCGGTCAGATCCGTCTGTTTTATATTGAGGAAGATCACAGGACTAACATGTTGATGGAAGGTGGATAATGGATGCATTTCATATATTTCTGCTTATTAGTAGGAGTTTGATGAATCGTAAGGGTAATCTTTTCAAACAGCATTGCTTACCCATGCACGGATATTTCACAACGATATAATATCAACTAAAATGAACATAAATTTCTTCTCATAAATTCCAAACCGTGCTTCCTAAATCCTAAATTTATGAACCGTTTGCATGAAACTTTCCTCCTTATACTTTTGATGGTCAAATTTGTTTTTGATCAAAGGCCGCATTAACTGATCGTAAGGTGTCCGAACTGGTCCGTCTTCGTGTTGCAGGTGAGAGGCCCAGCCCGCTAGTGTTTGGCAGAGGTAACTCTTGGGGAGCGTGGCCCAGAATAAATTAGCGGGATTATCCCCTAAGTGGTGGAGATAGACAAATGGCACACTGAGAATGCTGCAGATCATGGAGCAGACGGGGGTGGTAGGAGGGGGGGTATGCGATTCTTAGGTATATGTAGAGAGGTACTTTGTATAATAGTTAAATAAAGAAGAGGTGAAAGGAATAAGAAGGGATTAATTAAGTAAATGAGGAAAGGTGTTGTGCGTAATAATTATAGCTTACTTCATGAATTATGGAGAATAGGATTAACAATGTTAATAGTATTAATAATATCAATTGGATTAATAGGATTACTCGGATTGATATGATAGATGTGAATAAAAGGATTAATAGGAATAATAGGATTACAAAGCAACGTATGTATTTCTTTCACTGTCCGTTTGCATGTATGCATGGATTAATAGGATAAATGTGAATAATAAGATTACAAACGACATATGTATTTCCCTCACTCTCCATTTGCATGTATGCACGGATTAATAGGATAAATTTGAATAATAAGATTACAAAGCGACATATGTATTTCCTTCACGCTCCCAACCTACCGTAAAAAGCTTATCGCTTTCGGTAAACATACCGGACTTTACGAAGCTGTCTAAACCTAAAACACCTGTGCGAATGAGGTGGTCCCTCCACCTCACTACGCACAAAAACATCTACTCATTTTACGAAGATACGCATTAACTCTATACTCTCTCGTACGCGCTAATACGCGAATATGCCACAATTAAAATATGTACTGACTTCATCTTGACAAAGCTAATATTTTCACTCACGAGGTTGTGTGGACTTACCTAAACCAACGACGGTCGCGCCCTACGGGGGAGCCTATTATGACTCACGTTGAGGCTCTGGTGGAAATGAGGCCCAAATCAATCAATCAATCCTGAGGGCAGCCGGAAGAGCGTCAGTACTTGCGGGAAAGGAGCGGTCCCGCTTTCCGTAGTCACCTGAGGACTTGGAGCGGAGGGGGGAGGGTCGTTTGGCTGCTGAGCCTCCCCGACCTCCTTTTTTCCCCTCGATTATTCTGGCCACGTCCCTGGTCTCTTGGGCAGTGGAGGGGTGGGCCCCCGAACCTGTATGTGAGGTACTGGGGCCCCCATGCTTTCCTTGGGGTTACATGGCACCGCGCTGGAACGCATGGCGATCACTGGAATAAGCTTGTCGACCGTTTTGGCCCTAAAAAGGAACCCCGCGCCACCCCCTTCTGGGTTTGCTGAGGCGTTTATGCCACCGGCGGTGCAGGGGCCACGAAACCTTAGGTGAAGTGGAGCCATAGGAGAGAAAACCTCCGTCCTACTTCGGAAGGTTTCAAGCGCCTGGAAAGCATTCAAGATCGCCCCGTCGGTGAGGGGTTGATGAAGAAAAATTGATCCTGCTAGAACGGCTGCCCGAACAGACTTCGGAGCAAGCTTGTCCAGAGTCTGATAGCGGATTTTGTATCGCCACTGAGCAGCTTCGATCAGTTATCCCGACAATAGTTGGTGAGTGGAGCCTAGAGAGCGCTCCGACAAACAATGCAGTGACTGTAGGGTAACTCGCGTGCCAGCTGTTAAGACGGGATCACATATACGAGCATGTATACCTGTCAGTGACGCGCTGAAGATATAGCCGCGCAGGTTCTGAGCGACTTGAGCGCGGGGCTGGGGATCTTTCGTACGTACTTCTGCAGTAATGTGTTGGGAAAGAAATGCGATCTTGCCCTTAGTGGTCTCGAAATGAACCTTTGGGGAAGGATCGGCGCATTAGCGAATTCCATCAGAGCCCTGATACTATGACAGCCTGACGTAAGCGCAAAACGCGCATTCGACCAGGAATCGAGCTCCTTTGGGGCCGAATTGGTAAGCAGGGCGTCTTTAATTTGAGTGGAGAGTTTCGGAAGTGCATCTGGTACACGTTCCAGCTTGAACAATCCGTCATCTCTGATGGTCACCCCTCGAAGGGTTAGTTGCTTGACTGCAAAGACACTTAAGAAGTTGGGTTGAAAGCTTCATGAAGTAGCCGGCAGCAGAATAGGAGTGGACCTTCGGACGAGGACCAAACAGTGGTGCTCGTCAGGTCCACCGGGGAGGAAATGAAATTAGAGCTTCGCTCCTGAACTTTTATAAGGTCATTATCAGGCTCAGTCTCATTGCACGATATTAGTTCCTGAACGCCTCAACGGTAGGACCGCCTGAAGGCACTTTCATTGCTCATAGGCATATGTTGTCACCCCACTAGCCGGAATACGTGACCTTCAAAACAGCTGGAGTGCTTTAGGCATTCGGGATGCATGTCATCGTTGAACAGTGGATAGGCAAATTGTGCGCCTGTGACGCGGACATCAGAGGGATCTCTGGGTTTGAGGAGCCGAGTTGTGACTTGCGACCGCTCGCCTGTCGCTGATATGATTTAGGACATCGTTACTGAAACAATGACCCCTCTAGGCATCTGTTAGGTTCACGGGCCGCACGGAGTCACGGCCCAACCGGGGGGGGGGGGAGTGAACACCCTTATTTTCCTTCAGACTCCCCTCTTCTTCACCCTTTACTATCTCTCCTTTTCTCCCCTATCCTGATTTGCTTGACTTTTTATTTACCTCATTTGCATCTTATGTTTAGTTCAAATTTCCTTGAACTTGTCTCAGACTCTTTCTTAACAACTCTCCTAATAGTCGCTGCACACAAACACACATACACACGCACGCACAACAGACACACACACACTCAAACATTCACTTGGGGTGGATGGATGATTATTCATTTTATAGATCATTAACATTTTATTTTAGTATTTCTTCTTGCTTGGGCTCTATTATTTTTCTCTGCCCTTTTTTCATGGTGATAAATTTTGAATTGGTTATTATTATTATATGTATAGAGGTTGATTGAGACAAGGTGACCCAGGAAGGGGAGGTTTTCGTGGGACCCGCGGGACTCTGGGACCCGGGGTTTCGAGAACTTGGGAGACTTAGGAGACCAGGTGGATTTGGGGGGGTCCACTTGGACCTTTCTGGGGCCCTTTGGGACACCCTTGAGACCCTTTTGAGAAATTGTGGGACCCTTTAGAGGCCCCTCTGAATCCTGGAACCTCTGCTCCCCCCTCCCAGCGCTGTAAAAACCATGCACCGTAAAATGTTAATGTGAGACCGCCCTACGGGGGAGTCTCCATTAACTTCGCGTTGGGACTCCGGCGGAACATGGAAGCAAATAATAAATAAATAATTATGTTTATGTGAGATGCTTGAGTAGAACAATTAACCATTACAGTCCGCGGTTGGGGTGGATGGATGCTTATTCATTTTATAGATCATTAACACTTTATTTTAGTATTTTATCATTTCTTCTTGCTTGGGCTCTATTATTTTTCTCTGCCCTTTTT